>BAUE01093456.1:0-12560 GCA_000787875.1 Solanum virginianum | reverse complement strand
ATAACCCTCATAACATACATCTACATGCTTCCACCCCACATTTGGTATCAAGACAAATTAAATTATTCTTCGAGGGAGTATTTATTTTGTCAAATTTACACCCAGAAGACCGATGACTTTAATTTTTGATGTCCGTGATAATTTTAGTTCAATTAAAATCCAGAAGAACAAATATATGAATTCATTATGATTATGTTTTTTTAGGTATTGTTTTATTTAAAAGATGCACATATATCTTAGAGAGAGTTAAATAGAAAAGGAGAGCAGATGAAGGAAATAAATGGGACAGTGTAATACTCCATATTTGAATAAGGGCAAAGTGGGTATTTAGTCAAAAATTAAAAGAAAAAAAGGAAAAGAATTGGATTTAAAGTATTAAGGCCAACACCCACCAAAGTGTTTTAACCTATGATAAAAAGAAGGGAATTTTGAAGAAATAGTTCCTTAGCGTTCAAAGACAAGCTCTGCACAGTAAAAAAAAAGAGAGAAAAGAGATAGATCATGTCAATTTCAAGTCCTTCAAAGTGCGTGTTAAGAAGTTTTGGCATATATTTGGACTTCACTGACCTCCATCAAGGTAATATAAATTTTGTTCTTTGGCATGAGTATCATTATATATGAACTATCAAATAGATTTTAGTTAACTGGTATTACTGCAACTTGAAAAAAAATGAATTTTATGGGGAACTTTAAGAAGTTTGCAATTCAAAGCTTAAAGACGGAAAAGTTTTGAGCAAAATCTTAAGCAGAAGCATTAAGTAAAGAAAAATTTGAATACTTATGAGAGCTATACTGTACGATAAGCCTATGTCGAGTTTAGTTTCTCATTGATTTGAGTATCAATTCAAGCAAAGAACTGAATAAATAAATTGTATGAATAAGGTGAAACTGGTACATATTGGACCAATTGATTTACTCAAAGAATGGGTGCATATTATTTGAGTTAGAATCAAACATGAAATCTCAAGGGATGGATCTTTTTAAAAAAAAAAAGGTATCAAATAAGATAAACAAAGAAATTTAACTTGGGATCAATATAATGTGATTATAGATTGATCGAAGAAAGTCATATGGATGACTTGAGATGAAGATTTTGGTACTTCAACAGAAGTATTGTCAGTAGTAATCTTAACCCAATTTGTATTTTACAAGTTTCATGATTTTTACATGATTTATAAAGTAAATGTGTTACTGAATGATTTGAATTTGTTTGTGGGACAAGTCCTTTACTTGATTTGATACCGAAATTCCTATTTGAGATAATCTTACTTTTACAAGATAAGTATATTGATAATTGAGATTATTACTGTTATTTAAAAGACTTTGACATTCTGTAACACTCCTTAATTTCTTTCTATCCGATCTGGTTGAGTATGTGCAGAGGATTGCTGAGAAAATGACTGAGGAAAACTGCAGAAGCAATTTATGAGTCGTGGAAAGGTTTACGACTCATAGACCGGGGTTTCATATGAAATTCCAGTGTTTTAGACTGCAGGTTCATCTTTTTATGAAATGGAGTTTACGATTCGTAAATCATATTACGACTCATAGGATAAGATTTCGTACTAAATTCCAGTAACTCAGGTTTCAAGATCCTTCAATTCACGAGATGGGTTTATGACTCGTAAAAAGAGATTTCATGGTAAATTCCAGTAACTCAAGATTTTTGAGACTTTCAGTCTATGAGAGGTGTCTATGACCCGTAGAGTACTTTACAACTCGTAGACGGGGTTTTATAGACCCAGTCGATAGTTTTAATGAGGGGTAATTTCATCCATTCCACTATCTATTCCATTAAACCCTAAATGTTTTTGGCTTGATTAAAGCTTGAAAGCATAAACCCTAAGGGCATTCATTACTCATTCCACACCTTAGGATTTCTTGAGAGCAAGATTTTCACTCAAGAGCAAGGATTGAGTTAAAGATTGATTTCCCCTCATTCTAAGGTATGTAAGGCTTACCAAAGTGTGAAATTCCTTTCTTCACATGCCCCTTTTCTATTATCTTGAGTATAGATTTGAGAAGAGTTGAGCTTTGAGAAACTTCCACTATATTAATACTATATCTTTACATTCATCTTGATGGACCTATTTTACTACATGAAATAATTGCTAAATTCCATGAACATTGACATGAGATTTGTAATGTATTTCATACTTGATAGCATCAACCCAAAATCACATGCTTTTATGAAATTCTGTTCATATCATTAAATATTTGAGTTGATGTAAATTGAGCATTTAGAGTTGAGTAATTTGAGCATGATTGAGTATGAAAAGTATGTTGCATTGAGTCTTATATATTGCTACACATAAATATCATACTTGCATTACATAGTGAGTAAATTCAGTGAGTCTAAATGACCATTTGAGTCGGAGTTAAATTTGATGACTTGCACTAATTGAATGTGTTGATGAATGACTGAGATGAGATACCCCAAAGGGGTTGAGTTTTCAGTAATTGATGAGTTGATTGAGGAGTCGAGTATATTTTAGCCTTGGTAGGAGTATCGAGCACCAAGCAGGGAGCGAATGCACTTCTACTTTAACCTACAGAACTATGTTGCCAGCGCAGGATAGTCGTTACAGCTAGTCTGGCGACTCTACTCTCGCAAGTGAACATTTATCCTGTATCCAAGAGAGAGTTGATCGCCCTTTTCCGTGGCAAGTTAAGGGCGGGCATGGCAACGATGCTGATTCGTTGTGTATCACCAAATTATAGGTGGTGGGATGTGGATGTCGACTAAAAGAAACTCCCAAGCAATATTAATTAAGCATGATGTTTTAAAATGAGTCTATTCCTATTGAGCTTACTTTTAAAAGCATGATTTATACTAAACTTGCATAAACTGATTGGAGCATGAGTTGTGAAGTCGAGATGAGTGAGTTGCGCTTTGTTTTTCTTAAGCTATTTTACGTACTAGTATATTCTATGTATTGATGTCTATTTGGTCCTGCATCATTTTATGATGCAGATATATGTGATAGAGGGCTTCAATATGCTCACCGTTGAAATCTAGATTAGTACATCTCTGAGTCGGTGAGCTCTCCTTGCATTCTGGAGAATCCCTATTTATGTTCTTGCTTCTATTAAGTACTTTCTTTTCTTGTCGACGAGTAGAGGCTTTATACACCTTGAGTAAAGAGTATTGAGTAATAATGTATCAAAACTTATTTTCATTTATAAACTATGATACAATAGAGTTATGCACTTTATTTTCCTACTTGTGTATGATGTCTTTACATTCAGAGTTCTTTCTTCCACTATCGAGTTGATGTGAAGATGAGGCCAAGTGGTTCGCTCGGGAGCTAGCAATAGTCTCCAAGTGCTGGCTACGCTAAGGGTACCTTCCCGGAGCGTGACACATTCACTTGAGATATAAGTACTTTTACATGTATTTTTATTAAGTTGTCATGATATGATTACAAGATTTATATGTTTTGCACTGCTTTGAAAAAACTTATATGGTTTATTAAGAAAAAATTTCAATAGGAGTAGACCTTGATGAATCCGTAGCTAACGACGGGTTCGTTAGACCTGGTGCACCTTGTATTTATCAATTACAAATTAAGTCTCGCTAGTGGGAAAGTAGAACTAGCATACCATTATCGATATCCCTTGAGTAGGGATTTATTCATATGAGATTTATAGTTGTCATCTATTCTTTTAGTCACGATCCAAGCGTAGGACCTAGACGTGACATGGCGCATGGGGAACTCGAAGGGACCCCAAGCAAGCCTCTTAACATATCATTACACATCCTTGGTCGTGGAAGCGATAAAATACAACAAGAGGTAGCAAATGGGGACAAATGGGGCTAAGGGACAATTTTCATATCATAAACATCAAGAGTCAAGAGAGAGTCAAAGCTCATACCATAATACAAACATGTCCAATAACACACCTAAAACTTGGATACTTAGCAGGGGCCAAGACAAGCTATCGGGCTCACCCTCATAGCCAACATATTCATAAAAGATAGATAGTCTTATAATATAGTATGAGATCATAAGCATCATCCCCAAATTGGAGGACTCACCAAAGAGCTTGAGAGATATCGTACTAGCCACGTGGAGGAGGATGATCAAGTAGGGCTTCGGTTCCTTCATGGTAACATCATGTGGGCAGAGAGTATGTTTTAGTATGTTTGAATGTACTAAGTATGTTGGATGTAATGCAACAAGAGATAAATATCATAACAAAATACACAATAGTATGCAATAGATAACGTATTAGCAATATGGCATATATGATCAATACTTAAGTAAAATATGCTTACATAGAATATAACAAAAGGTGTAAGAAAAGACCAATATCATAAAACCCGTTAAACCCTTTTGGTTGGTTAGTGGATCGTTGCACTCTACCACCCCTACTGACCGAGGTACAAACCCCCTACATGGTTATCAAGGTACGAACTCCTTAATTGGTTGGTGGATAGTCGCACCCCACCACCCCTGGTGATTGAAGTACTAACCCCACAATCCAGTTATCGAGGCACTAGCCTCTTGATTTACTATCAAGGTACAAACCTCTCGACATGGTTACCCTGGCTCTTGTCCCCCCCGAGTCGAGCATGGTCACATTCAAACACTATATAGGAGAATATGATATACATATGTTTCTTTCATTATCATATAGTCATTCAACTCATAAGACATGCATTGGACCTTCAATTCCTCAAGAAACTATAACCGGATATTTTATCAAACAATTGGCAGGTGTGTAGTGCTAGTGTAAACCATGCAATTTAAGAGTGTAATCATGCTAGAAAATCCATGTAAAACCACCTATAAATACTTGGTAACACCCTCAAGCAATATACATCAAAACTTTTCATCAAATCTCACAATAGATCTTGGATTCATAGCTCAAAACATGCTAAAACAATCATTTTTTCATGAAATCTCAACATAGTGTGCAGTGAAATTCATAATAAGTCAGTCTTATGAGTATATCAACTTTAAATCATGCAATTTTAAGTAAAAGGAAGCTTGGGCATCATGGGTGAAAGGAATCCAAGAAAGAAACCCGCATACGTGGACTTTGGAGAATGAAACTTGAAGCTTGAATGAGAACCGTGTAAAATCACCATGAACTTTGTCAATATAGACATGAATGCATGCAAATGACGTAGGGGTTGGAACATAAAATATGAAATCACATAGAGACTTAGAATTAGTATCTTAGGCTTGAGTAGGATGGAAGAGATAAGGGTATTGCTTTTGCATATTTGCTTCGGCCTCCCAAGTAGCACTTTCAACTTGTTCATTCCTCCAAAGGACCTTAACGGAAGCAACATCCTTGTTCCTCACCCTCTTCACTTGCCTATCCAAGATATTTACTAGAACCTCTTCATATGTCAAGTTATCTTCAACTACCCCCACAACATCAAGAGGCACAATAGCATTAGGATTACCCACACACTTCCTCAACATAGACACATGAAAGATGGGATGAACCGACTCCATTTCACTAGGTAAATCCATAAATCCAACTCGTAGGCCACCTTGCCAATCCTCCTCATTATCCTATAAGGACCTACATATCTAGGGCTCAATGTACCCTTTTTACCAAAACGAACCACACCCTTCATGGGTGACACCTTCAAATAGACCCAATCACCAACCTTAAACTCAAGCTCCCTCCTTCTCACATCGGCATAAGACTTTGGGCTATTTTCAACCTTTATATAATCATCCTTACTTTATCCATAGCATCCATGACCAGATACGGACCTAAAAAAGCCATCTCTACAACCTCAAACCACCCAACTAGTGATCTACAATGTCTACCATAGAGAGCCTCAAAAAGAGTCATTTCGAAGCTAGAATGATAGCTATTGTTATATGCAAACGCAATCAATGAAAGATGATCATCCCAACTACCCTTAAGCTCCAATACATAAGCCCTAAGCATCTCCTCAAGTGTTTGGATAGTTCTTTCGGCTTGGCCATCCATTTGAGGGTAAAAGGTCGTACTAAGCTTTACCTTGGTTCCAAGACTTCTTTGGAAGGACCTCTAAAAATGTAAAGTGAATTGTGCACCGCGATCCGATATGATGGACAATAAAACCCCATGTAATCTCACCAAGTCATGAATGTACAACCTAGCATAATCTTCAGCCCCATATATAGTCTTAACTGGTAGAAAGTGACCAGATTTTGTCATCTATCAACCACAACCCAAATGGAATCAAAACCCTTTTTCTAGTCTTGGGCAACCCAATCACAAAATCCATATTAATCTCTTCCAACTTCCAAGTAGGAATCTCTATATCTTGGGTTAGGCTACCGGGCCTTTGATGTTCGGGTTTGACTTGTTGGCAACTATGGCAACAGGATACAAATTTGGCAATGTCCCTCTTCATGTGTCCCTATCAATACACCTCTCTCAAATCTCTATACATCTTAGTAGACCCGGGGTGAATAGAGTAAGAAGCACCATGAGCCTCATCAAGAATCTTTTCCTTCAAGCCATCAACACAAGGCACACACAACCTACTTTGGTACCTACGGGCACCATCTCCCCCCGGGAGAAAACCTCCACCTTGCCATCTTTTACCAATACCTTTAGTTCTAACAAAGCGGGGTCAAGATCTTACGTAGCTTTCACCTCCTCAACCAATGAAGATTTAGAGCCATCAACAACAACAACACCATCATCACCCCCTTCCAACCTAACTCCCAATCTAGCCAACCGATGGACCTCCTTAGCCACCTCTATGCCACCATCATCAACATAAGCTACGCTACCCATAGACACCCTACTCAAAGCATCCGCCATAACATTAGCCTTAACTGGATGATAATACACACTCATATCATAGTCCTTAAGAAGTTGAAACCACATTCATAGACACCCTACTCAAAGCATAAACCATCACATTAGCCTTACCGGTATAATAATGCATACTCATATCATAGTCCTTAAGAAGTTTTGATCACCTTCTTTGTCTCAAGTTAAGATCTTTTTGAGTGAAGACATATTGGAGACTCTTATGATCGGTGAACATATCAATATGCACCCCATACAAATACTGACCCCAAATCTTTAATGCAAATACAACGGCGGCTAACTCAAGATCATGGGTAGAATAATTTTTTTCATGCACTTTGAGTTGTCTAGAAGCATAGGCTATCACCTTCCCATTTTGCATCAAAACACAACCCAAACCAACCCAGGAAGCATCACAATACACAATGAATCCCTCTAACCCTTCCGGTAGTGACAATATAGGAGCGCACACAAGCTTATCTTTCAATATTTGGAACTCCTTTCACACTCATTGGTCCACACAAATTTGGCTTTCTTTTGAGTCAACTTTGTCATCGAAGAAGCAATAGAAGAGAACCCATTCACAAACCACCGATAGTAACCCGCTAAGCCCCAGAAGCTCCTAATCACATTCATCTTCTTAGGATCCACCTCAATACCATCCCCGCCACCACATGACCTAGAAAGGCAACTTCTTTCAACCAAAATTCACACTTCTCATATTTAGCATACAACCTCTCTTCCCTCAATCTTTGTAGCACTACCCTCAAATGTCCCATATGCTCCTCCTCACTATAGGAATAAATCAAAATATCATTTATGAAGACCACAACAAATGAATCAAGGTAGGGTTTGAAGACCCTATTCATAAGATACATGAAGATAACCAGTGCATTGGTCAACCCAAAGGACATCACAACAAACTCATAATGCCCATACCTAGTCCGAAAGGTAGTCTTAGGAATATCACACTCCCTAAACTTCATTTGATGATACCCGGACCAAAGATCAATCTTAGAGAAGTGGCTAGCCTCTTGCAATTGGTCAAACAAATCATCAATTCTTGGAAGACGGTACCTATTCTTGATGGTAACCCTATTAAGTTGTCGATAGTCAATATACATTCTAAGAGACCCATCCTTCTTCTTCATAAACAACTCTGGTGCACCCCAAGGTGATTGGCTAAGCCTAATAAAACCCTTTTCCAATAAGTCCGTCAATTTCTCCTTCAACTCCTTTAACTTCGTCGGGACCATACGGTAAGGGAGAATAAAAATAAGTTAGGTGTTGGGAGGAGGTGTATACCAAAATCTATTTCCCTTTCGGGAGGAACACCGGGAAGGACATTTGGAAAGATATTAAGAAACTCATTTACAACCGGAACCGACTCTACGGGAAGGACTTTAGACTCCACCCTCACAAGATGATAAAAACACCCCTTAGAGATCAACTTATGGGCTATAATGCAAGAGATGAACCTACCCTTGACCACCATATCATGACTCTCTCACTCAAGAACAGGTTCAGTTAGGGATTGGAATTTGACCCTACGAGTTCTACAATCAATAGAGGCATAATATGCATGCAACCAATCCATCCCAAGAACGACATTAAAATCAACCATATCCAACTCAACAATATCACAAGGCAATATTTTATGCAATGTGCAAATAAGACAATTTCTATAAACCTTTTTAGCAACAATAGATGCACCAATAGGAATAGGCACCTCATATGACTCACACAACAATTCGGGCTCAACATAAAACTTTTTGGCAACAAAAGGAGTAATAAACGAAAGAGTGGCACCCAGATCAATCAATGTATACAAATCAAAATCAAAGACTTTTAACATACTAGTAACAACGTCGGGCACCTCATCAACCCCTTGCCTCCCATGCAAAGCATGAACCAATTGTGCCTTGGGGAACCACCTTTTGTTGACCATCCCTTCCCAAAGGAACCACATTAGTACCTTATGGATGAACCTCTTTATCCTTGTTGCAATTATGAGGACATTCAGTCTTTTTGTTGCTAACTTCTCCATACTCATAACATGCATTAGTGTCTCTCAAACATGGGCCCCCATAACCCTTACCACATTTTAGACACACACCATTAGGGACCACATCCCCAACACCTTGGGCCCTTGGAAAGTCATTGATAAACCCCCTATTAAAAGCATGAGAAAACCCTTGTTGGAACTGGCCACCTTTTGACTTTGGAACCTACCCTCAAAGCGAGCCCTCTTGGCCTCATTACCCATCCTCTTCCTCAACTTTCCCTCCTCCATTTGCTTGGCATAGGTCATCAAACGAGACAAGTCCATGTTACTAATCAACATAGTGGACTGGCATTTCTCACTCACCAAGTTGAAACACCCATCACAAATTTATTCATTCTAGACCTTGGGTCGGCCACTAAGTGAGGAGCATATTTAGAGAGTTGATTGAACTTAAGGGCATACTCCCTCACACTCAAAGACCCTTGTCTCAAATTCATAAATTCCACTAATTTAGCTTCCCTAAGCTCAAGAGGGAAAAATCGGTTAAGAAAAGCCACCTTGAACTCCTCCCAAAGCACCATATTATTGATTCCCTTCTCCTTCATCCATTGGTTATACCATATTTATACCACCCCCTTGAGTTGGTAAGCCATCAACTCCGCTTTCTCTTTCGATCTAACACCCATTATAGGCAAAACCTTGTAGACCTCATCAATGAACTCTTGAGGGTCCTCATCCACCTTTGGCCCATAAAATTTTGAGGGATTTATCCTTATGCAGTCTCTCACCCGAAATGCCAGTGTAGGAGCATGAGGGGCTTAGGCCTTTTGATTAGCTTGATTAGCCACAACTTGTGCAAGTAAAGTGAGACCATCCCAGAGCTCACCATGAGTCAATTGTCCCTCGGGAGTGCGGGCTCTTCTTCCTCTCGTGTTAGGCATGATCCAGCATAGAAAAGAACAATTGTTAGGGGAGAAAACCTTATTTCAACTCTATAGCACAACTTAGAACATGAAAAAGAAAAATATTTCCTAAAACATCTCATAACCTCCTACTCATAGTCATGGTGTATAATACAACCATGAATAAGACTCTAATCAACGAAAAGGGAAACATTTCCTAAAATGCCTCATAGCCTCTTGCTCAAAGTTGTGGTGCACTTCAAAACCATGAACAAGACTCTAAGTAATGCGGTTGTGTTGGACTCCAAGGATCTAACAACCTAGTGCTCTGATACCAAGTTTGTTAGGACCCAAACCTAGGGCCAAGATGTGACCCGGCGCATGGAAGAGCTTGAGAGATGTCGTACTAGCCACGTGGAGGAGGATGATCAAGTGGGACTCCGTTTCCTACTTGGTAATATCATTTAGGCATAGAGTATGCGTTAGTACATTTGAATGTAATAAGTATGTAGGATGCAATGCAACAAGAGATAAGCATCATAACCAAAATGCACAATAATAGGCAATAGATAACATATTAGCAATATGGCATGTATGATCAATGCTTAAGTAAAACATGCTTACATAAAATATAATGCAAGGTGTAAGAAGAGACCAACATCATAAAACCCATAGGCTACCAAGGTACAAACCTCTTTGGTTGGTTGGTGGATCATCGCACCCTACCACCCCTGTTGACTGAGGTACAAACCCCCCGACATGGTTATCAAGGTACGAACCCCTTGATTGGTTGGTAGATAGCCTCAAGAAACCATAATCGGATATTTTATCAAACACTTGGTGGGTGTGTAGTGCTAGTGTAAAACCATGTAATTCAAGAGTGTAATCATCCTAAAAAATTTCATATAAAACTATCAATAAATACTTGGTAACACCCTTAAGCAATATACATCAAAACCTTTTATCAAATCTGACAATAGATCTTGGGTTTATAGCTCAAAATATGCTAAAACAATCATAATTTTATGAAACCCCAATATAGTGTGTAGTGAAATTTATAATAAGTAAGACCCATGAGTATATCAACTTCAAAATTATGCAATTTTAAGTAAAAAAAACCTTAGGCATCATGGGTGAAAGAAACCCACATACCTTGACTTTAGAGAATCCTTGAAGAAGATTGAAGATGGAGACTTGAAGCTTGAATGAGAACCTTATGATCTAGATGAGTTTTGACTTGAAATTTGGAGATGAAATATTATCTAAGTGTCTAAAAGAGTATTTGGGAATGTCTTGAATGATATGAGGGAGAAATAAGGCTAAGTATAGGTACTTTCACGTACGGGAACACTTAGGCCCAAGACCTAAAAACCTTGGACTAGATAAGAAAAATAGTGCATAAAATACATTGTAGCGCGCCCTTGGCGTGTCGCGCCAGGGGTGCGGATCGTCACTAGTTTCAACTTGACTTGACTTATACGAGATAAACAAGATTGATTATGGTTATCATTTATTGAAAAGAGTATTTATTATATGATTTTGATTATTAAACTAGCACATTTTTTGACTGGTCCCTCATTAAAATGGTTGTGGTTAACATTATTATTCACTGCGCTAGCGTCTCACTCCTTGCTAATTTTTTTTTATAAAGAATATAGGTGATACCAGTGAGGATTTAGTTGATTAAAGTTAGTAATTTGATTCCATGGTGAGTCCCACACTTGTTCTCATGGGGAATAAGTTATCTATTGTTATGGACCTTTCTTTCATTCTTAGAGTCGCTCCAAGTCATTCCCTTTATAAGAGTCATGATTATTTTTCATATTGTAGCCATATGATTAGTTTTAGATTTCTTTTTTTGTATTTAGAGATGTATTGGTTTTATGGTGTGATGATTAGATTGTTTACTGGATGTTGTGGCTTAATTTAGAGGTGTTGTTACTGATACTATTGATATCTGAGATAGGAAAAATTTGGATAGGCCTAAAAACAGAGGAAACTCTGCCTGATTTTTTGCAAAATTCTAGTACGGCTTGCTTTGAGATTTTTTCCCTTAGCGCCGGTCATGTTCCTAAATTGGGTCATGACAAAGTTGGCATCAGAGATTAGGTTATTCCTGTGACTTATGGAGCACACATTAGTAGTAGAATCTCAATTATAGTTATGTTGCAAGCCATTTCTATAATCGTGATTATGCGAGAGCGTGATTAGAATGTGTCTGTCTATCTTTCTTAATACTCCTCGTGTGCGACGATTAGAATTATGTTAGCTTAATCTAACTTACTTATCTTATTACTATATAATTCAAACTTGATAATGTGATAATAAGAATAGGCCAGGTGTCCAGTTGCCATTAAATATCTCTTTTGACCTTTAGTAATCACTTCTAACTAATGGCAACTGACAAGTAACAAGCAAGGCCACTAAAGAGTCTGTTGATCCTTATAAGGTAATGACACTCATTTCAAGAAATGTAATACAACCCAGTAGTGAAAGTAGTACTGATATAAGGGACAATGGCATTGTCGTTATGATTTTATCTATATGCAAAGAGACATAGCTAACTTGATTGACAAGATGAATAGAATCAGACAACTTAATCAATCTTGAAACAGGACCAATTAGAGAACCTATGTGAATGTTAGAACCCGTACTTGGTACATTGGGCTAGTTATGAACTTGGAATCATTTTAACTATGTTCTGAAGAATTCGGAGGTTACGTGTTAATTTTAGAAATTTTGGAACAAAGAGAGGATGTGGCAGATGCAATTATGTGAATAAGGTTATGTGTGAGTATATGTGTACATGTTCAAGATTTTAAATATTAGATAAGTGCATTCTCATTTTGTTCAAGGTCACAAGATAATTCTTCTAT
>BAUE01093469.1:0-12558 GCA_000787875.1 Solanum virginianum | reverse complement strand
ATATAAGGGTGAAATATGACTAAGTATAGGTAAAAACACGTTTGGGAATAATTAGGCCCAAGACCCAAAAGCCTTGGATCGAGATAGAAATCATTGGCAAAAAAATACATAGGTCTGCATCTTGTCCATGATACGAACCTATTGAGGAGGCCAAATTAACATATGTCCATGATAGATGTGCATAGCGGCACTGTCGTGGATCAATTCTATATAAGAAAATTTACAAAAATTTAAATTGCAAATCGTTTGCTCTTAAGTTGAGGTTAGATCCTTTTCCCCCTAATTTTGACCCCCTCAACAAGAATATCAATTCAGATTCTTGATATCGCGCATGAATTTTGTGATATATAGAATTTAAAATTCTAGGCATTTCAAGGCACATTTTTTGGGCACTTTTTGGGGTCGTTTTAGCAACCCCTGAGGCTATACATGTGGAGTGGTTGTGTGTGCCCCTGGTAAGCATTTTAAAAAGAATTCACAAGCTTGGCGGGATGGACAATCTGAATGGACAATGCGACATAACACGAGCCGTGAGGCTATTCGTGGAGAGAGAGAGGGTCGATTAACACAGTTGACCAAGGGAACTTAAAAACACTTACTTTGCCTCCAACATGCCTCACTCTAATATTTTTCAGTCTCTCCCATTCCTCATGCCCTCCTCTCTCACACCCACCAAACTCTATCCTCTTTGTCACAACTAGTGAGTCAATCTCATGATCCGTAGCATATATCTTGGTTAGGGTCCCCTTTTTTCAAGAATGTCATCACCTCCCATTGTTCTTCTTCAAGTAAACACTCACATTCTTTATCTTCAAGTGTAGTTTTTAGTGTGTATGTGTTAATTCATATTTGAAATTTATTCTTTCTTTGTTTAGAGTGACACGTTACATGAAAGTTTATGTTAGGTCTTGCATAGGGGGTGGAAATCACCATTTTTGTGTGTTTGCATTTTTTGTTCATGCTATTTGGTGATTTTAGTGGCTTTTTTATGGTTTCTCTTGGTGAAATAGTGTGTTTTATGTTGTGGGATACATGAGGTGGCGCTAGGTGCTTGAACATTATCTAAATATGTCTGATCTGTGGGTTACAAATGAGAATCCAATGAGGAGGCTCATCACAAAAGCCATTGGTCCATATGCCATGTAACGAGCCACGTAGGGTGCCTTGCATGAGCCCCTAGTGTGCAAAGGTGAAGTCCATTATCATGGAGCCCGACACGATCAGTGTGGATTTTCACTATCTATACAGGTTATCCATCAAGATGGACCCTTTCTATTGTGCCCAAGTCTTTTGAGACGGCACACCTCACAATTCATGTACCTTGTCACAGTCCATTTGGGGGTCCTGTCTAGGTGCCTAATGTTTCATATTTGTAATTTTTCATCTGGTTTGCTTGTAGTTAATTTTTACCACATAACTTAAGTGCAATTTCCCTATGATAGACCTAGTGATGCCACTCTTAAGGGTTATTGACACTTTTCTGGCACAGGGGAAGTCTGAGGTACCTATTAGTACATTGATCTTCTTGTTCCAAAGTTTTCTAACTATTTTTATCCATTGATGATGCTAGCAGGATTATTGGCCCATGTCGAAAGTCAACCCAACCTAGGGAGGAGCATGAGTCACGCCTCAGTGATTCTCCAACAGTATCTTCTAATAAACAAAATGAGAGTGACTTAGGCAATGACTCCACGAGACGGTCTAAGGTTCGATTCACTAGTAACATCTTCTCTCACTCCCCTCGCACCACAATGGCTCATTCAACGAGCCAGACCATAGCCCCCTAGTCTGAGGAGAGGGTTCCTAATGAGGGAGTTGAGAAGTAGGAGGCTGCCTAGGAGAAAGATGAATAGGCACAAACCCCTAAGGTTGGCTAGTACCACTATGATGCTTACGCAACGAGATTGACCTCCACGATAGTGATGATGAGGCCATCCACTATACGATCTCCCAAACATCAGATATTAAAATCGTGAGGTGGCTTATAGTATTTCTATGAGCCTGATGGACAGTTCCAGGTGCTAAAGAGATTTTTAGTCAGGGGCTAACCAAGGGCTCCGGGGGGGTTTCTAACGGCAGGTTGTCATTCCTGAGGTTTGGGTCACTAATGGATCAACTAGATAGGGTTCGTGGTATCAAAGAAGTGTTTGACTCATATTAATTTGGCTAGATGGCACAACAACCCAGATAGCAATCATTGAGGAGTTCTATTCCAACTATGCCGTCAATCTGTTGACCTCAATACATGGTGGTCATTCAAAAAATTGAAGAACCAGCTGGCCTTTCGATTGGCCTAACTTGATCACGTTACTCACAGTGTACAGGTGGACATTTCTGAGAACACCATCAATAAATTCGTCTTTGCCCCAGACTACTGGGCCCCATCGTATGGCTTATATATTGACAGATACCTAAAGGTCACTAATGAGGGGCAAATGTCGGATCCAACTTGCCAGGCTGCTATATTGACATGGATGATAGAGCAGATTGCCCTATAAGGGGATAAAGCGGCTTGGGTCACAGACCCCAGTATCCCCATTGCTAAGGCCTCTCTAAATTTTGCTTTGATATTTTGGTGGTCGATGTTGCGCGCCAGGCTTCATCCCACAGGTAATGAAAATATGCTCCAACCTTTGCAGGACACTTTGGTAGTGTGCTTGATGGCAAAATACGGATTTAACATGGGCCGAATCATTGCTATAGAGATACGAGATCAGGCATTGAATGGTAGAGAGACATACCTTTCTCATGCTTGGTTTGAACCCTATGCAAACTTTCCCGTGTCCCAACCACCTATTTTCAAGATAGAAAGATAGCTAATGTGTTGTCAAACTACAATATATTTGATGCTTAAAACTTAGGATTTTGTGTGTTCTCAATGCAACATTTATAATTTTTTTTGTGTTTTTGGTGTTTAGTTTGCAGGAAAGCAGGTGGGCATGATTTTGTGGAAAATTGTAACTTTTTTGGTTTTTGAGGATTTATGAGACCCTCTACAAGTTGTAAAGCCTTCTATGAGTCATAGAGGTAGTTTCGTAAAGATTTCCATTGATGAAGCGACCCCAAAAAGTTCTAGAAAATGTTCCTCCGAAGTGCCTAGAATCTTGTTTTCCATATATCTAAAACTCCATTTAGAATTTCAAAAATTTGACTTCATATTCTTCTTCAGCGGGTCTAAATTAGGGTGACAAAGGTCTAACCTTGAATTCAAAGCAAAGGAATTGAATTATGATATTTGCACTTAGTGCAATTTCCAGTGAGGGTCCGCAACCTCTCCGCGACATGGAGAGGTATATTTCCTGCACTGTCTTTTCCTAGTTTGCCCAGATTTTTCTAAGTGTTGGACCTAAGTTTTCCCAAACATATTTTCACCTATACTTAGCCTTATTTCACCCTCAAATCACCGAAAAAACATTCCCCAATATTTCCCCAAACACTTAGACTCATTTCTAACCCTAAATTCAAGTCCCTAACTCAAAGCCATTCTCAAGGATTTCTTCAAGGATCTCACCCAAGCTTCAAATTTCTATTAAAGTCTTTTTCAAGAACTTCACAAAAGCTAAGGTATATGGTGTTGAACCATTGGGTCATTTCATCCATGATGCCTAAACCCTCTTTTACTTCAAATTGCATGATTTAAAGTTGATTTTACATGTGGTTCTTGTATATTGAGAAATTTACTACACAGTGATTTTAGTTCATGAAATATGTTTGTTTTAACATGTTTTGAGCTTCAAATCTTAGATCTAATATTGCATTTGATGTGGGTTTTGATATAAATGTCTTGGGGGTGTTGCAAGGTGTTGATTAAAGGTTTTAGCACTGATTTTCCTGCATGTTTTGATCTCTAAATTGCATGCTCTTTTACCCCCATTACACCCTCAAGGTGTTTCATAAAATATCCGGTTATGGTTTCTTGAGGAAAAGAAGGTCTAAAGCATGAGATATGATATGATTGACTATTTGATGATGAAATAAGCTTATGTACATGATAAATACTATCTAAAGTGTTGTGCTATACCATTCCCAATTTGGGGGCCTAGTTGAGGGGTCAAAGACTCAACCACAAGGGTGTTGGGTGCGATCATCACCAACCTAGTTGAGGGGTTGAAAGACTCAACCACTAGAGTGATGGGTGCAATCATCACCAACCTACTTGAGGGGTTAAAAGACTAAACCACTAGGGTGATGGGTGCGATCATCACTAACCTAGTTGAGGTGTTGATATCTCAATCACTAGGGTGATGGGTGCGATCATCACTAACCTTGATGATGGATTTGTACCTCACACACTAGGGTGATGGGGGCTATCATCACCAACCCCAAGGGCAAGCTAGCTTGGTCTCCTCTTTATTTATGATATTCTATATGAGCATGATTTACTTAAGCATATTTTACTTGTGCATTAATCATACATGTCATATAGCTACATTATATCTATTGTCTATCATTATGCATTTTGGATTATGATGCTCATCTCTTGTTGCATTGCATCCCACATACTTAGTACATTCAAACGTACTATGCATACTCTTGCCTACATGATATCACCATGTAGGGACCAGTGATGAAGTTAATCATCCTCGTCCTCCACGTGGCTAGATAGTGCTATTCCAAGCTTGTTTGTGAGTCCTCCATTTTGGGGACCTCAGTCTAAGTTACTATTATCCTTGTATTGAGACACTTTCTTATGTTCTAATGACTATGAGGGTAAGCCCGATAGCTTGTCTTGGCCCCCATTCTATCTATGTATTAGAGGTTCTTGTTTGACATGTTGTATATTTATGTATGAGCTTTGACTCTTGACTCTTGATTATGACATTTATGCAAGCTTTCCCTTAGCCCTATTGCCCCATTCTTAATATATATGTCTTTGTATGCTTTCACGACCAATGATGTGTAATGACAAGATAAGAGGCTTGTTTGGGGTCCCTTCGGGTTCCCCATTCGTAGTGTCACATCTAGGCCCTAGACTTGGATTGTGATAAACTTAGTATCATAGCACTAAGTTGATAGATTCTTGGAGTCCAACACACCGCATCGAATAGAGTGTTATTCATGGTTGTGAAGCGCATCATGACTATGAATAGCTGGCTATGAGACATTATAGGAAATGTTTCCCTTCTTTATGTTTTTAGTCATGCTTTAGAGTTGTGATAAATTGTTCCCTCCTAATAATTGTTCCTTCCTATGCTAGATCATGTCGAATACTGGAGGAAGACGGGCCCAAACTCCCGAGGAGCAACCTACCAATGGTGAGCTCCGGGATGCTCTTACTATGCTTACCCAAGTTGTGGCCAACCAAGTACAACAAGGGGCCCAAGCCCCTCATGCTACTACCCTGGGAGCTAGGGTAAGGGACTTCATGAGGATGAATCCCCCAGTTTTCTATAGGTCAAAGGTCAAGAAAACAAGGGGCCCAAGCCCCTCATGCTACTACCCTGGGAGCTAGGGTAAGGGACTTCATGAGGATGAATCCCCCAGTTTTCTATAGGTCAAAGGTGGATGAGGATGAACAATAGTTTATTAATGAAGTCTACAAAATCTTGTCTATCATGGGTGTTGGGCCAAATGAGAAGGGGAGTTGGCAGCATACTAACTCAAGGAGATGGCCCAAATTTGGTTTGGTCAATGGAAAGGTGAGAAGGGTAATAGCTATGTGGTTCTTTGGAAGGAATTCAAATTGACCTTCCTTAATCAGTTCTTCACTCTTGAGCTTAGGGAAGTAAAGTTAGTTGAGTTTACGAACCTGAAACAAGGTGGTATGAGTGTGAGGGAATATGCCCTCAAATTTAACAAACTTTCAAAGTATGCTCCTCACTTGGTGGTCGATTCTAGGTCAAGGATGAATAAGTTCATTATGGATGTCTCCAATTTGGTAAGTGAAGAGTGTCGATCCGCCTTGCTTATTGGTGACATGGACTTGTCTCAGTTGATAACATATACCGAGCAAAGGAAGGGTGAGAAGTTGAGATAGAAGAGGGGTCATAAGGCCAAGAGGGCCCCTTTTCAGGGTAGGTTCCACAAGGGTGCTAGATCTCAAGGCCAAAGGCCTCCTCATGCTATTAATAGTGGGTTTACCAATGACTTCCGTAGGCCTCAAGGTGTTATTGGTGTGGCTCCTAATGATATGTGTCCTAGATGTAGAGGGGATCATAAGGGCCTATATTTGAAGGGTTCCAATGCATGTTTTGAATATAGGGTGCTTGGTCATAAGAAGGTAGATTGTCCTGGAAATCATGGCAAGGTCGGGGTACAAATGCGGCTCCATTGGGTAGAGGTGATCCTCAAGGTGGTGCCCCAAGGCACAATCAATTCTATGCTCTACATGGGAGGCAAGGGGTTTGTGAGGTCCCCGATGTTCTTACTGATACATTAAAAATTTTGATCTTGATGTATATGCTTTGATTGATCTAGGTGCTTCCCTTTTCTTTGTTACCCCTTTTGTTGCTAAAAAGTTCCATGTTGAGTCGGAGTTATTGCAAGAGTCATATGAGGTATCTAACCCTATTAGTGCCTCTATTGTTTCTAAGAGGGTGTATAGAAATTGATTGATTTGGATCTTGAATAAAAGCTTACCTTGTGATCTTGTTGAATTAGATATGGTTGATTTTGATATTATCCTTGGGATGGATTGCGGGTTTACATCTGGCATAAAATCTTACCTTGTGATCTTGCTGAATTAGATATGGTTGATTTTGATATTATCCTTGGGATGGATTGGTTACATGCATACTATGCTTCTACTGATTGTAGAACTAACCCATAGGGGCAAGTTTCAGTTTCTAAACGAACCCATCCTTGAGTGGTAAAGTTATGATGTGGTAGTGAAGGGTAGGTTCATCTCATGAATTAAAGCCCATAGGTTATTTCCAAATGAACCCGTCCTTGAGTGGGAAAGTCATGATGTAGTAGTGAGGGGTAGGTTCATCTCATGCATTAAAGCCCATAGGTTGATTTCTAAGGGTGTTTATATCATCTTGTGAGAGTCAAAGATGTGGAGTCCAAAGTCCCCTCCATTGAGTTGGTTCCGGTTGAAAATTAATTTCTTGATGTCTTTCCAAATGACCTTCCGATGTCCCTCTCGAAAGGGAGATAGATTTTGGCATAGATCTCCTTTACGACACCCAATCTATCTCCATTCCCCCTTACCATATGACCCCGGCGGAGTTGAAGGAGTTAAAGGAGCAATTGAAAGATTTGTTGGAGAAGGGATTTATTAGACCTAGCCAATCACCTTGGGGTGCACTGGTGTTGTTTTTAAAGAAGAAAGATGGGTCACTTAGAATGTGCATTGACTATCGACAACTTAATAGGGTCACTTTAAAGAATAGATATCCTCTTCCAAGGATTGATGACTTGTTTGATCAATTGCAAGGGGCTAGCTTTTTCTCTAAGATTGATCTTTGATCCGGGTACCATCAAGGGTGAGGGAGTGTGATATTCTAAAGACGACCTTTCGTACTAGGTATAGGCATTATGAATTTCTGGTCATGTCCTTTGGAGTGACTAATGCACTGGCTATCTTCATGGACCTAATGAATAGGGTCTTCAAGCCCTACCTTGATTCATTTATTGTGATCTTCACTGTTGATATTTTGATATTTTCCCATAGTAAGGCGGAGCATATGGTTCATTTGAGGGTTGTGTTGCAAAGAATGAGGGAAGAGAGATTGTATGCTAAATATGACAAGTGTGAATTTTGGTTGAAGAGGCTTGCATTCTTGGGTCATGTAGTGTTGGGGGATAGTATAAAAGTGGATCCTAAGAAAATTGATGTGATTAGGAATTGAGACTAGACCATTGACCCCGTCGAATGCAAAATGATAAGGTCATAGCCTATGCTTCTAGGCAACTCAAAGTGCATGGAAAAGAACTACCTTACCCATGATCTTGAATTAGCCGCCGTGGTGTTTGCATTAAAGATTTGGCGTCAGTATTTGTTTGGGGTGCATGTTGATGTCTTCACTGATCATATGAGCCTTTGATATGTCTTCACTCAAAAAGATCTTAACTTGAGACAAAGAAGGTGGGTAGAACTCCTTAAGGACTATGACATGAGTGTGCAAATATTGTGGCGAATCTTTGGGTCAGGTGTTTATGGGTAGCCTAGCTCATGTGGATGGAGGCGTATAGATTGGCTAGACTAAGGGTGAGGTTAGAAGATGTGGATGATGGTATTGTTGTTGTTGATGGTTCTAAATCCTCTTTGGCTGATGATGTGATAGCAAAACAAGATCTAGACTCCTCCTTGCTTGAGTTGAAGGCCTTGGTGAAGGAAGGCAAGATAGAGGTTTTCTCCCAAGGGGGAGATGGGGCCCTTAGATACCAAGGTAGGTTGTATGTACCATGTGTTGATAGTTTGAGGGAGAGAATTCTTGATGAACCCCATTCTATCCACCCCGGCTCCACCAAAATGTATAGAAACTTGAGGAATGTGTATTGGTGGGGAGGTATGAAGAGAGATATTGACAAATTTGTCACCGGTTGCCATAGTTGTCAACAAGTCAAATTCGAGCATCAAAGGCCGAGTGGCCTAATCCAAGACATAGAGCTTCCTACTTGGAAATGGAAGGTGATTAATATGGATTTCGTGGTTAGGTTACCAAAGACTACAAAAGGTTTTGATTCCATATGGGTTGTAGTTGATAGGATGACGAAATAGGCTAAATTTTTTCCGGTCAAAACTTCATATGAGGCTGAAGAGTATGCAAGGTTGTACATCCTTAAGTTGGTGAGGTTGCATGGGATTCCCTTATCTATTATATCGGATCGTGGTGCACAATTTACTTCCTACTTTTGGAGATCTTTTCAAAGGGGTCTTAAAACCAAAGTTCACCTTAGTATGGTCTTTCACCCTCAAACGGATGGCCAAGCGGAGAGGACGATTCAAACACTTGGAATGGGCATTCACACGAATTAATCAATTCTCTTCATTTTGCATGTTTTCTAGTGGTGGACAATATTAGAACTTGCCTAGTATTACCTTCACTTTCCAGGTGGTAAATAAGAAAAGAGATTGGTTAACAGGATTCGATGATGTGTTCTCATCTAATCAACCAAACTAGACAACAGAGAGGTTAACTAGGACTATGGGTAATGGTTAGTATTGCACACTATGGAAATGGGCCATGTCATAGAGTGAAATTTGCCTGTCACCTTTGACTAAAGGGGTTGGTGAACTTAAATTACTATCCTGCATGCTATACTCTAGTCAAGAATTAGGTTATCTAGGGATATTGAGTTGGTGAATCATGGGGAGCACAATTCCCAAGTTGCTCCTCAATTATTGATTGTCTCTTATTTTAGTTAGTTAGGTTTTATATTTGACAACGACCGCTTTATCCTCCAAAAGAGAGGTGTAACTTAGGCATGATCAAATATTATGGCATTGTTGCCGAGGATTATGGATAGACTTTTATTGAATTCCCTAGTAGTTGTAATTTGAGTGTTAATTTCTTAGTTCCCTTGTATTTTACTTTTGTTTTTTATTTTGTTTTGTTTCTTTGAAAGGTATACTAGGTAGTGTATGCCCAACACTAAGAGTCAAGGTAATCCCTTAACTCCTCTTTATCCAGAGATCTAACGAATTACAAGAAGAAAGCTCAAGAGAATGCTAATATTGCAAGTAATATAGCCTTAAATCGAAATGTTAATGATGATGATTGGAATGTTAACCCACCTCCTTTGGAGAATATTCCACAGCCTAGGATTCAATGACAATGCTTACCGATGCAATCAATATAGATTAAACCCTATGGCTATGGATCTAATTGGGGCATTATGTTGCCACTACTACAAACTGACACAAAGTTCACTGTTTCCAGTGGGTTGCTTCAAAAGCTACAAAACTATGGATTATTTGCAGGCCTACCATCAGAGGATCCACACAGTCACTTACACAATGTGGCATTTGTTTGCAAGAGTGTGATGGGGATATAAAATCTATCTATTGATGTTGTGGAGATTTGTGTTTTCCCATTATCTCTTATGGATGATACTGCATTATGTCTATCTGAGTTTCCACAAAGTTTGATCACTAGTTGGGTAGATTTACAGAGGGATTTCTTAGCGTGGTTCTTCGTTAGGTCAAGCATGTTTAAGATGAGGGACCGGATAATTAACTTTCAACAATTCATGGTGATTTATTCATTTCTACATGAAAGCAGTTTAATGGATGCTTAAGGAGTGCTCCAGGCAGTAACATTTTAGACATAACACTAGTAAAGAGAGCTAATATCAAGAATTGAAGCTAAATAGTCAAGCATATGCTAATGCTCTTATGGAAGGTTCAGTCTTAGGGAAATCATTTGCAGAAATTATTGAACAAATGGATAAAGCGGCTGATCTTCACTGTGTGTATCGACCTATGCGTGAGTAACCAACTACGTACACGAATATTTTTTATAGGAATTTTGAGCAAGCAAAGTTAAATGCCAAAATCTTCCAAATGCTTGATCAAAATAAAGCCAATCTGGAGATGCTAATGAAACAAACACAAGATCTAATCACTCTAGAGGGTAATCGGGGAAGCCATCACACCAAAGATGTGAGCCATAAGGAAGGAGTGGTAGAAGTACCTACTTCATGCTACCGCACCATCATTATAAGGGAAATGGAAACTCTAGAGTTGAAGATATGTAAGGATGTCAATTAAGAGAAACTCTTAAGCAACTGTCACGCCCCAAAGTCCCGTTAAGGCGGACTGACACCCGTGTCGATAAGGCTCGGGAGAACCAACCTGTATGTATGCCCTTCCTATACATATTATAAGGGATTTTAACATTCAACATGCCTTTAAGAAAGTTAAACAGTAATAACAAGCCAAAAGGAAATGCATATGACTAGGCCATTGGGACCACGTTGTCTAAGTACCAGACATGACCATACTTTAATGTACATAGTCTACAAAGCCTCTAGATAAGGAGAAGTATCTGATAAGGGTCAGGACAGGCCCCGCCTCAACTAACTGTACCNNCATCAAGTTTAGAAGCTAAGGCAAAGCCTCTAGATAAGGAGAAGTATCTGATAAGGGTCAGGACAGGCCCCGCCTCAACTAACTGTACAACATAAAAATATAAGCTCTAGTCACACAAAGCTCCGAAGCAACCTGGAGCTTGGTAACAGTAGCTGGATATCCTGTACTCCTACTGGGGAGATCTACTAGCACCTATACCTGCAGCATGAAATGCAGGTCCCCCATAAGGGACGTCAGTATGAGATAATATACTGAATATGTAAGGCAGTAAATATTGTATGTGAAGCAACAACCTAAATGAAACTATACACTAGTGTAGGATAAGAGACCACCTTTAGCTATACTGTGGGATCACGTACTTTATGTTCTTTTTGTTTTTTTACCTTTACTGTATAATCTATGTACAACATATAATACAAAT
Organism: Solanum virginianum; assembly: GCA_000787875.1. Classification (NCBI taxonomy): domain Eukaryota; kingdom Viridiplantae; phylum Streptophyta; class Magnoliopsida; order Solanales; family Solanaceae; genus Solanum; species Solanum virginianum. The sequence continues at coordinate 1,159 of BAUE01093469.1, read as the reverse complement.
GACAAGCTAATCAGTGGTAAATTTATATCGAGCTCGGCCCTGGCTAGGCTTTTCCTTTAACCCCTTGGGCTACCCCCCGGGATAGGATCGACCCTGGCTAGGTGATTCTTCCACCCCATGGGTTACCACCCATCAATAAGCAATATACTTTACCTTTCAGTTACCTTTGAGATGATTCTTTTGGTGGTCACAATATTGGAATTGTAGGGCTGTATATGTAGCATGTGACATGTAATAATCATACAAGACAATAGGACAAATAAAAGAGTACATTACACAAATAATGAAATGCATATGAGATGAAACAACCAGTGAACTTTATTTAGAAACAAGAACCTAGTAACTTGGTATCCATGTATGTATGTAGATTTGAAGGTGACTATGTATGGGAGAATATAAACATTTGAAAGAGTGCAGACATGGTGAATAATTGTGTCAGAGTTGGTAAGCGCCTTTATCTGCCAAGGAAGAATGTAGATTTCATGCCAAGTAATACGGGATCAAGTAGCCTTACATACCTTGTTGTACGGCCTCGCTATTACCTCGGGATAACCTTCCCTTCGTCCAAATATTTATCTACAACATAGTAGGTGATAAAACTGGCATTAGCAGCAAATAGACATATGTTGGCAGCCCAATCTCATAAAAAACAACACACGGGTAGCAACGGATAATTATAAATCGGAGCATATTCTTTCAACCTTTCCACCCCAAATTGTATTTTTTTAATAGATATTCTCATATAAATATCATATGCAGCCTATTCTAGTGCCACAATAGCCTTACAACAGCCCATAAAGCACAACACATAACAATTATACACAACATACAAATGGACGGCATAACGTTACATCCCTTCGCTACATTTTGACGTCGATGATTCCAATCCTATTCCAACTTTAACCAAATAGTCCCCACCATATATACACAAACAACCAGCCTTACAATAGTTCTAAAACAGTCCTCACAATAGGTGGAGGATGTTAGACCACAGTCCTTAATCAATCAGCCCGCAAGTTCCTATTACGAGCACAATTGCTATATCACCACAAGAACTCACTTTCCCGGACTATAAAAAAGTGCAGCAGCTTTTACACATCATTATAGAACCAATAAACATTAATAAAAGTAGCCTCCCTTCATAATCAATCCCACCAAA
>BAUE01093550.1:0-12526 GCA_000787875.1 Solanum virginianum | reverse complement strand
CCTATACTAGAAAATGCTTATAAAATTGTATTGTACCAAGAAAATATATCGACACATCTTTTAGAGGCAAGGTTAAGTTGTTCTAAGAAGCCTGTGAAGACACCAATCTATGACCAAACCACAAAATAGAACATTTTGTCTAAACACCAGATAAGAAACACTTGCAAAAGCAGGAGATAATGACTTCCATTATATTTAAGAATAGAAGAACATGTATGAAAGCGAAAATGTACAAGAGACGCTAATTTATAGAAGTAGATATTTATCTGTCAAATGTTATACGCGTTTATATTTTTGGGACAATTAGAACTTATAGTTTTCTAAACTAATTAACTTCCTTTCAAATGTATCAAATTTGCCATACTTTTACAACTTGCAGACTTTAAATGCACAAGAGTCAAAACATAGCAAATTTTCTGTAAGAATATCAAGAAACGAACATAGGATATATTTGGACCCGAAATGCAAAAGAAGAGGGATCTTACGAAACTTGTAACATTAACTAAGCTTACTAAGTCATGCCATAAAATAAATGCTTTACATACTTCAATTTCCTTCGTCAAACTAATTCCAATGTCAAGCCAATCTAACTTACTCTTCCGAACGTCCAACGTCTACAAAAATCACAATTATAAAACAGGGCAGCATCCAATGTATATACATATTTATCATAGTCAAGCACTCCTATATACTCCAAGAACCATACTACACCACCCAAACGTCAAACGCATGCTTCCAACGCTACAACACATCATTAATCTACATACATGAACTCCAATTTTGACTTACTCCTTAAGTATATATACAAACAAATTTCTAATACTTCTTTCACCCTACAAAGATCATTTTTATACCAACTAAACACAATCGCATGATTTTAAGACAATATAACTTCATGCACAACAAACCCCCAAGTTCAAACCTACCTCCATATACCAACTTATCACAATCACATGATTTTAAGACAATATAACTTCATACACCTACATACCCCCAAATTCAAACCTACCTCCAAATCTCACAATTCACTTTAACAAGAAATCTTTCATGGTTTTCTTTCAATTTAATACACACCAACACACATACAAGCTTCAAATTTACCTAAAACAAGATTAAAATCAACATACCTTATAAATCCCTTTAAGGAATTCAAATCGCCCAATTCACAAAACGAAGTGTTTTCTTGGCCAACCAACGATTCCACGCTACTTGGGGGGTCCAATATACTAGGCTTGTAGCATCAAAATAATTATAGTATCGAAAAATGCAAATTTTAACCCACTGCTATAGTAACCCGAGACTCCCAGGTATGTGTTCTTCTTGACCTTCATTTTTGGTAAGTGCAGGAATTTTTTTTGTGTTCAAGAATGAGGGGATAATATGTATTTATCCACACCCTCTTGACCCCACCCCCACACATGGTTCAATAAGAAATTAATACAATTTAAGGTAGGGCAACACCAACTTTTTCTAGACTATAACTTTTAGAAATTACACTTGAGTCTCCAAAGTTTCCAAAATATCACTTTAGTCTCGAATTTTCTAAAAAATGTAACATTGGTCCCAAATGTCGTAATGGTTCCAATACACCACCATATGGGTTCTAACGTATATACATGCGGGCCGACAAGGTCACCGCTGTGGTTAAACCGCCCAACATACACAACATACATACATAATATACAAACTGACGTGTCCCATACTCACAGGAGTCCACAGACCTATATACAGACCAACAGAATCAGAAGACAGGGCAGTGCCCCGTCGTACCCTTAACGTACACAAATACAAAAATAGAGAACTGGGTGTATATATACTAAGTGTTTGCTCCGAAGAAGAATGAGATATATATATATATATATATATATCATGACAACCATTAAAACAAATGTACAATGGTTAAATGCATACCCGAAATATATCAAAGTACTATTTCCAGAATGTATGGAAATACGAACTTCACAAGGGAATGAGTCAACAGCTCCAATGTACAATGGTTAAATGCATACCCGAAATATATCAAAGTACTATTTCCAGAATGTATGGAAATACGAACTGAGGGATAACTAAGCAAAAGTATAGAGATCAAGTGCATAACAAAAAATATCCAACATGTTTACTTTCAACATACGAATTACGCATAATATCAGAAGGTTTCAAATCTCCAAAATCTCCATCACGTAATACCAACATAGGATAAGTGAGCCAGGGAAGACCGCTGCACTCACGAGTCATAATACAAACATGGGATAAGTGAGCCAAGAAAGGTCGCTGCACTCACAAGTCATAATACAGAAATGGCATAATGACGATAAGTGAGCCAGGGAAGACCACTGCACTCACGTGAGCCAGGGAAGACTATTGCACTCACAAGCCATAATGCCATCATGGGATAAGTGAGCCAAGAAAGGTCGCTGCACTCACAAGTCATAATACAGAAATGGCATAATGACGATAAGTGAGCCAGGGAAGACCACTGCACTCACGTGAGCCAGGGAAGACTATTGCACTCACAAGCCATAATGCCATCATGGGATAAGTGAGCCAGAGAAGACCGCTGCACTCACAAGTCATAATACACATGATAACAACTGACCCAGGAATCGATGAACGCTATCATAATAGGCACGAGCAGAGTCATGAGAATCATATGTAATAAAAATCATTACCAGAAGTTCCAAACATAAGCAAAATATTCATATGCAAGGACCATGTCATACCTGAGATCAAAATAACAATTATTATACCCATTCTAAATCATACACACTTTTTAAAACTTAGCAAATCCTTACAACCCGACACAGATAGAGAAAAGAATAGAATCAATAGGACACGTACTGGATAGATTATATTCATATAATGACACAAACATAGCTTGAATACAGGATAATGACACCCTAAAAAGCATCCTGGAATATGCTTGAACCCTATAACATACTTGTATAACCATAAATAACAGTGACATGCTTGAGTTCAGACAACTGTTTTAAACAGGGATTATATTCATATAATGACACGAATATAGCTTGAATACAAGATAATGACACCCTAAAAAACATCCTGGAACATACTTGAACTCTATAACATACTTGTATAACCATAAATAACAGTGACATGCTTGAGTTCAGACAACTATTTCTAACAGGCATATGAACATGACAAGTTGAAACATTTCAAGAAACTAGGATCTTACACTCTTATCAAAACAGGAAACTTTGACATGACGCAAAACATTCAACCCTTACTCGATAACAATGATGAAATTGGGACCCAAGACTATTTAAGGAAACATGATAATATTTTGACACATCATTATATCGATCTTGTATGGTAAGACATAAACAGAGAACAAAGTCATGCATTTTATAATTTCAACTACTGCTAATGCAGCAAAGGTATACATATTACTATTTCATACCAAAAGAAAGACTCAGATTTGAGAGAAAGCTTGCGAAAGTGGAACCAAAGTGACCTTGACAGATTATAAACAATGTATAGCAATAGATCATATTTTGATAGTTTGATCCTTTAAAAGGTCCGAATGACACCAGAATTGAGTATTTATTTCAATCAACCAAGTTTAAGTCTTTTAAGAAGTTACAGATTATTTCAAGAGAAGAACTCAGAATAAGGCTAATTTAAATCACTTTCATATAGAGAAGGCAATGAGAAGTTCAAGCAAAGATGAAGGAGAAGCTGGACTGATTTTTGACAAAGATACAGACTTAAAAGAGTCTTTCTCAAGTAAAGGTAAGCAAAAATAGGCAATTGATCTTTCTCAATCATAATAAAGAGATTTCAGAACTGTGTATATAGGCAGTGGAAAACATATTCATAGTTAATGCTCGATTTTAGAAAAACACTATTTATGCAGCAACCACGATCAAGATACATTTGAACAAAATGAAACAGGGTGGCAGAAACAAGAACTCATATTGTGAAGTAACAGAACAGGAAATAAATCAACTGCAAGCTAAATCAGTTTCAACCCATTAAAGGTGCCAGGAAAAAGAATAGACTTTAAACTAAAATGCTATGATACTTGTTTAGGCAAAATGAAGCAGGGCAGTAAGTCAAAGAAACATGTTTTATAATCCCAGAATCCTAATTCCAAGAATAGACTAATAGGAATCAAAACCAATGGCCTCGAGATTGTATTACACAGATCATATTCACAAGGGAATGAGTCAACAGCTCCTAAGGGGGCCAAACTATCATCAAAGTCAAACAGATGCACTTAAACTTGATAGCACATTTCTAAATAAGTCAGTGGGTAAAGTAGTCAACAAGGCATTCTTCAACAATTTCTCAGTGAACAAAACAAGGTGTCAACATACACACTTAACCAAATAGCCATTTTAAGATACATCAACTCAATATTCACAGCTAATAATAAACTAAAGACATAAAACTTCGCACAATCATCTACAGTGACAAGAAGAAATTCAAGCGGTGATATTACATCTCTTATAGGGACCCCAAATCGAACCATACCTCATGTATATATACAAACAACTTCCAACACTCCTTTCACCCCACAAAGATCATTTTTATGCCAAACAAACACAAACACATGGTTTCAAAATAATTTAACCCATATACATATATGCCCCAATTTTTGAACCCAACTTATGACTTTCAAGAATGCAAGAGTTGAACTAATACATATTTGCTAAAGTATACCAAAGTTTCAATAGAAATCTTATTCACAGATGGGTTTCAAGTAAAGATTGTTACTAGGTCTATGTTTAACAACAATATGCCGAAGTATTGAATGCTTTACATACCTTTCTTTATCCGTCAAACTATCCCCAATGTCAAACCAATTGAAATTACTCTTCTGGACGCCCAACGTCTACAAAAATCACAATAGCGTTCATGATTAGTTATAATCCTTTACGGGCTTTAAATCCCAAGTTTTGCTCCTAAAATATAAAAATTTCGCCATCATTTCCCCTTATTCTGGACCACCCCGAGAATTCATCTCGGCTCCAATTCATCAACAACAACAACAACCCAACAATCAGCAATCAGCCTTTCCAAGGCCACAATTTTACTAAATTCACTAACGAACTTCATTTTTATCAAAAATACAAAATAGGGCAGCATACAATTCCTATACATATTTACCATATTCAAGCATACTTATATGCTCCAAGAATTATACTACATCGCTCAAACGTCCAGCGTAAACTCTCGACGTTAAAACACAATATTTTATTAAATGTAAGGAACCCTAATTTTTGACCGTACCTCCCCAATCTCCCAATTCATTTCATATACTTGATCCCCTCAACCTTACACTTGCTCCAACCAAATTGTGACACAACTTGAGTGGACCCAACTTTTAATTAGATAACTCTTGGTTTTTTTCTTTCCTCGATAAGAAGACAATTGTTTTAGATATTTAAAGAAGGCTTACATGAGCGCGCGCGCGCGCGCGCTCACACACACACACACACACATATATATATAAGTTTATACACATACCTCTATGAAATATTCCAACTTGAGTTCTCAAACTTTTTCAAAAATACACTTAAGTCCTGAATCTTTCAAAAGTTGCAACATTGATCCCGAATTTAGTAATCGTTTCAAGACACCACAATACGGGTTCTGACATCCTCCCCCCTTTAAGAACATTCATCCTCAAATGTCATACTAACCATGTGAGTTTTCAACTTCTATAACACAACATCCAACAATGAACAGCTTAGCTATCATATATTATAGTTTAACAAGAAAATCAGATTACCTGTAGATACAGGAAATAAATAAGGGGGAATCATCCTACTAACATCGTTCTCAATGCACGATCTAGGATTTGCACGACACACCGATAAACAAGACTCTACTAGACATGGTTTGTGGACACTCTGAGGACTAACCGTTCTGATACCACTTCTGTCACGACCCAACCTATGGGCCGTGACTAGTACCTGTTTGGGCACTCAGACACAACCGCTAAGTAAGCATCTAGTTATAATAACTAACTCATTTATAAAAATTTTGGCAGAATTTTCTCTGTTTTACTAACTACCCACCTGCATGCAGACAAACCCATATACATATATGCCCCAATTTTTGAACCCAACTTATGACTTTCAAGAATGCAAGAGTTGAACTAATACATATTTGCTAAAGTATACCAAAGTTTCAATAGAAATCTTATTCACAGATGGGTAACTAAAAATTTGGTCCTAGCTGGGTGTTTCTGGAATATATATATTGATTATATCACATATGAAACAACCATTAAAACAAAAGTACAATGGTTAAATGCATACCCGAAACATATCAAAGTACTACTTTCCAGAATGTACAAAAATACGATATATATATATATATATATATATATATATATATACATGCGGGCCGACAAGTTCACCGCTGAGGTTAAACCGCCCAACATACATAGCATACGTACATAATATACAAACTTACATGTCCCACACTCACAGGAGTCCACAGACCTCTATACAGACCAACAGAAATAGAAGACGGGGCAGGGCCCTGCTGTACCCTTAATGTACACAAATACAAAAATAGAGAACTAAGTGTATATATACCAAGTGTTTGCTCCGAAGAAGAAGGAGCATTTCACACTGCAATCAGAGATCCTAAGCTGGAGGGTCTCTCACTTGTATGGCTGCACCTGCGGGTATGAAACGTAGCCCCCAAAGAGAGGGGGTCAGTACGAAATACGTACCGAATATGTAAAGCAGAGAGTACAGAGTGTGTGTATATATATATATATCATGACAACCATTAAAACAAAAGTACAATGGTTAAATGCATACCCGAAACATATCAAAGTACTACTTTCCAGAATGTACAAAAATACGTACTGAGGGATAACTGAGCAAAAGTACAGAGATCAAGTGCATAACCAAAAATATCCAACATGTTTACTTTCAACATATGAATCACGCATGACATCAGAAGGTTTCAAACCTTCGAAATCTCCATCACGTAATACCAACATAGGATAAGTGAGCCAGGGAAGACCACTGCACTCACGTAAGCCAGGGAAGATCGCTGCACTCACAAGTCGTAATGCCATCATGGGATAAGTGAGCCAGGAAAGACCGTTGTACTCATAAGTCATAATACGCACGATAACAACCGGCTCGAGAATCGATGAACAATATCATAATAGGCACGAGCAGAGTCATGAGAATCATATGCAATAAAAATCAATACCATAAGTTTCAAACATAAGCAAAATATTCATATGCAAGACCAAGTCATACTTGAGATCGAAACAATAATTATTATACCCAGTCTAAATCATACACACTTTTTAAAACTTAGCAAATCCTTACAACCCCGCACAGATGGAGAAAAGAACAGAATTAATAGTACACGTACTGGACAGATTATATTCATATAATGACATGAACATAGCTTGAATACATGATAATGACACCCTAAAAAACATCCTGGAACATGCTTGAACCCTATAACATACTTGTATAACCATAAATAACAGTGACATGCTTGAGTTCAGACAACTGTTTTTAAGAGGCATATGAACATGACAAGTTTAAACATTTCAAGAAACTAGGATCTTACACTCTTATCAAAATAGGAAACTTCGGCATGACAAAAAAAATTCAACCCTTACTCGATAACAATGATGAAATTATGACCTACGACTATTTAAGGCAACATGATAATGTTTTGACACATCATTATATCGATCTTATATGGTAAGACATAAACAGAGAACAAAGTCATGCATTCTATAATTTCAACTACTGCTAATGCAGCAAAGGTATACATATTACTATTTCAGACCAAAAGAAAGACTCAGATTTGAGAGAAAGCCTGTGAAAGTGGAACCAAAGTGACCTTGACAGATTATAAACAATGTATAACAATAGAATAGCAATAGATCATATTTTGAGAATTTGATCCTCTAAAAGGTCCGGATGACACCAGAATTAAGTGTTTATTTCGATCAACCAAGTTTAAGTCTTTTAAGAAGTTACAAATAATTTCAAGAGAAGAACTCAGAATAAGGTATGAATGTATTAGCCACTACACAGTTGATCAAGTTCACTTTCATTTCTTAAAAGTATCCTTAAAAATGGAGTTCTAACAAGTTGAAGTGGAAACAGGTATGTTATGTATTCTACATTTTACATAAGGAGATGAATCAATAAATTCACACAAGGAAACAGAGAGAGTCAGAGACATACCCAAATAGCAACTTCTATGTTTAAAATCAGTCATTGGGCAGTAATTTAATTTAGAACCAAACAGTACAGGAAACTGTAACTTCATACTTGTTAACATGCGACCTTATCTCCCTAAGATATGAAAATAGAGGTGCATAATAAAGAGATTTCAGAACTGTGTATATAGGTAGTAGAAAACATATTCAGTGGTCAATGCTCAAGTTTAGAAAAACACTATTTATGCAGCAACCAAGATCAAGATATATTTGAACAAAATGAAATAGGGTGGTAGAAACAAGAACTCATATTGTGAAGTAACAGAATAGGAAATAAATTAGCTGCAATCTAAATCAGTTTCAACCCATTAAAGGTGCCAGGAAAAAGAATAGACTTTAAACTAAAATGCTATGCTACATGTTTAGGCAAAATGAAGCAGGGCAGTAAGTCAAACAAACATGTTTTATAATCCCAGAATCCTAATTCCAAGAATAGACTAATAGGAATCAAAACCAATGGCCTCGAGATTGTATTACATAGATCATATTCACAAGGGAATGAGTCAACAGCTCCTAAAGGGGCCAAACTATCATCAAAGTCAAACAGATGCACTTAAACTTGATAGCACATTTTCAAATAAGTCAGTGGGTAAAGCAATCAACAAGGCATTCTTCAACAATTTCTCAGTGAACAAAACAAAGTGTCAACATACACACTAAACCAAACAGCCATTCCAAGATACATCAACTCAATATTCACAGTTAATAATAAACTAAAGACATAAAACTTCACACAATCATCTACAATGACAAGAAGAAATTCAAGCGGTGATATTACATCGCTTATAAGGACCCCAAATCGAAGCATCCCTCATGTATACATACAAACAACTTCTAACACTCCTTTCACCCCACAAAGATCATTTCTATGGCAAACAAACACAAACACATAGTTTTAAAATAATTTAACCTCATATACATATATGCCCCAATTTTCGAACCCAACTTGTGACTTTCAAGAATGCAAGAGTTGAACTAATACGTATTTGCTAAAGTATACCAAAGGTTCAATAGAAATCTTATTCACAGATGGGTTTTAAGTAAAGATTGTTACCTGGTCCATGTTTAACAAAACCATGCCGAAGTATTAAATTCTTTACATACCTTTCTTTCTCTGTCAAACTATCCCCAACATCAAACCAATCCAAATTACTCTTTTAGATGCCCAACATCTACAAAAATCACAATAGCGTTCATGATTAGTTATAATCCTTTACGGGCTTTAAATCCCAAGTTTTGCTCCTAATTTATAAATATTTTGCCAATATTTCCCCTTATTCTGGACCACCCTGAGAATCTATCTCGACTCCAATTCATCATCAACAACAACAACAACCCGACATTCAGCAATCAGCCTTTCCAAGGCCATAATTTTACTAAATTCACTAACGAACTTCATTTTTACCAAAAATACAAAATAGGGCAGCATACAATTCCTATACATATTTACCATATTCAAGCACACTCATATGCTCCAAGAAAAATCGCCCAATCCGCAAAATGAGGTATTTTCTTGACCAACCAACGCTTCCATGCTACTTGGGAGACCTAATATAGGCTTGTAGCATCAAAATAATTGAAAAATCAAAAAACTCAAATTTTGGGTGCTACAATTGTAGCAACCCGAGAGCTTCTGTGAAGAGGTCTTAGAGTTATTTTATTTTTCTAAGTATGGGAGAGCTTATCTTGAAGAAAGAATAGACAACATATATATATACATATATTTGATTCCTTCAACCTTACACTTGCTCCAACCAAATTGTGACACAACTCGAGTGGACCCAACTTTTAATTAGATAACTCTTGGTTTTTTTCTTTCCTTGATAAGAAGACAATTGTTTTAGAAATTTAAAGAAGTCTTACATGAGCATATATATATATTAGGCACTTTCTGGTATGTAGATCATTTTGGGATAGTCAGTAAAACAAAGAAAACTCTGCCAAAATTACTAAAAAAAGACATATGTTTGTAATCTGGCTTTGCGTTTGCATTAAGGGGCCCCATTTGTGCACTAGTCATGGCCTACGGGGTTGGGTCATGACAGAAGTGAAATATTCCAACTTGAGTTCTCAAACTTTTTCAAAAATACACTTAAGTCCGGAATCTTCCAAAAGTTGCAACATTGATCTCAAATTCTGTAATTATTCCAAGACACCACAATACGGGTTCTGAAATTGGTTACTTTAGAAAACTATTGTTTAATGTGGCAATGATTAAACTATTTAATATCAGCTTCAGAATCCAAACTAAGCTGCCTGTTGTTGTGAACTCTTCTTTGTACTATGTTTTCGTTGGTAAAGGATGATTCTGTATCTATAACAATAAGATAATTTTTCATTTAGTAAGCATAAATTTGGGTTATGCATTAAAGTTTACTATCAGATTTCATGTCCAGAAATTTATCTCTTAATCTTAAATTCTTTCGAGTTGAAAGTTGATAGGAGTTAACTTTACAGTTTGTATAATTTATAAAGGTTATCTTGATAGGAATTCATTCAGTTAAGTTTAGGTTTCAAACTACAGGCCTATCATGTTAATTCAACCATTGTTTTCTAGCGTGATCTTATCTTTAAGTTGGCCGTTAGCTCTTAAAATCTCAAGTCTTAAGTAATAAACTGTCACAGGTCCATAAGTGTGTTCAATTACTTTTTATTACTGCGACTACATGCTTAAAAATCAGTTTGTTAGAATTTGCTTACATATTCCCATTTTCAAGATGTTGCTTTACTGGTATAGGTCTTAGAAGCCATGGTTTGGTTGCCTGGTGGTCCATGAAATTTGTATGAAAATGGAGAGTATAAATATGAATAGTAGTACTAAAGTTGTCGGTATTACTAGGTTTAAATACCATGTCCATATTCGTGTGATATGTCTTTGATGTTTGAAAAGTTTAAGAACATATAATAATTATTATTACGATCTCAGGTATGATTTTTGTCTTTGCATATGATTCTCACGACTCTGCTCGTGCCTATTATGATATCTTTTATCAATTTTCGAGCCAGTTATTATCGTGCGTATTATGACTTGTGAGTGCAGCGATCTTCCCTGGCTCACTTATCCTATATTTGTATTACGGCTTGTGAGTGCAGTGGTCTTCCCAGACTCACGTGAATGCAATGGTCTTCCCTGGCTCACTTATCGACATTATGTCATTTCTGTGCTATGACTTGTGAGTGCAGCAGTCTTCCCTGGCTTACTTATCCAATGCCACTTCTGTATTATGAATTGTGAGTGCAGCGATCTTCCCTGGCTCACTTATCATATGGTTGATATGTTAGGGGAGTGAATGATTGTGATTTGAATCTGAAACTCAAAAGTAGATATTTTGATATTTTTGGATGTATACTGCTCTCTGTACTTTTGTTTCAGTTGTCCCTTAGTTTCATATATTGGGAAGTATGTATGTAATACTTTGGATATGCATTTACAGTTATACATTGGCCTTCTTTGCTATACACTTTATGTTTTGGAAAGTAAGTGCTTTGGCATGGATATGCATTTGACTTTCATATTTTGGTTTTGACTATTACTCTGGTTTATATTTTGTACTTTCTGCTTTATATATTCAGTATGTATTTTGTACTGACCCCCCTCTCTTCGGGGGATGCATTTCATGCCCGCAGGTTTAGACGTATAGGTTAGTGACCCTCTAACATAGGATCCTGACTGCAGTTTGAAGTGCTCCTTTTGCTTCGGAGCAAACACTTGGTATATATGCACTTAGTTCTCTATTTTGTACTTGTGTACCTTGAGGGTACGGAGGGGCCCTTGTCCCATCTTCTGATTCTATTTATCTGTATAGAGGTCTGTGGATGCCTGTGCATATGAGTTAAAGTATTTTGTATGACTATGTAAGGTCTATGGACATCTTGTGAGTATGGGTCATGTCAGTCAGTATATTATGTACATATGTTGTATATGTGGTACATGTCAGTTAGTCTGTATATGGTGTACGTATGTTATGTTTGTTGGGCGATTTAACCGCAGCGGTGACCTTGTCGGCCCGCATATGTATATATATATGTTGTATGCTAGGAATTTTCTATATGCAGGGTTTGGGTAGTCCATAAAACAAAAGAAACTCTATCAAAATTTCTGTAAAATAAGATATGCATTTGTTGTCTGGCTTTGTATTTGCGTCTAGGTGCCTAAATCGGGCACTAGTCATGGCCTACGGGGTTGGGTCATGACAGAAGTGGTATTAGAGTAGTTAGTCCTCGGTGTGTCCACAAACCGTGTCTAGTAGAGTTTTGTTTATCGGTGTATTGTGCACCACATCTATA
>BAUE01093561.1:0-12516 GCA_000787875.1 Solanum virginianum | reverse complement strand
GTGGCCCCCGCTCCTATCTAAGTTTAAAGGAGTTGTTGGAATATTATGATATATCTATGCTATGGGCTTGAATCCTTATGATTTATGATATCAAATAATTCCCTTAGCCCTTTTTATCCCTATATTACTCTATTGTTGTTGTATATTTGTTTCCGCGACTAAGGATGTGTAATGATATGCTAAGAGGCTTGTTTAGGGTCCCTTCGAGTTTCCCATTCATCGTGTCATGTCCAAGCCATAAGTATGGGTCGTGACAACCCACACGTCGATGAGAATCCAGTAACCCTCCAGAGAGCAGTTCCTCCCCCCATGCCCCAGACATTTCTTCTCAATCCAGCTACTAAGGAGTCGACTCCAGTTCCTACTACCTCCACCCCAGTTGCACCAGAGCAGCCTCAAGCAATTGACACTGAGGCGATTCCCTCCACAGATACAGCTGGACTAGAGCCATCTACTTCTCAGGTTACTTCTATAGACTTACCTATTATGTCTGGTTTTGTATTTTAGGCGTTGGTGTGCAGGTTGACTAGGAAAGAGGCCTTGCTAGGCAAGTTGATGGACCAGATTAAGCCTTGGGTGTTTCAAACTATCCAAGCCTCAGAGGAGAGGGCCAAGGCATTCACCCTATTTATGTTGGACCGAAGAGTTGCTGCAGTGGATGCCAAGGTCGACGCTTTCGAGGTTAGGGTCCAGAAAAGGCTTGAGGGAGCTTGTGCTGCAGATTTGACTGTCGTACAGTAGGAGTTAGGCATGTTTAAGGTCGACTTGATGACATCATTAGCAGCCCCGATAGTAGCACCGAAGGAGGCATTTGTGGGTGAGGGCATGTTTGATCTATTCAAAGATCGCCCACGTGCTCTCGAGAAGAGACCTCTGGAGGGTGATGATACAGAGGTGGCCCAAAAAAGATAGGGGACTGCTGAGGAGGAGGTAGAGCTAGCTGATTACTGACCTGGTGATGAGAGAGTCTATATAGACGGAGCAATAGAGGCTGGCTCGGGAGCAGCATAGATTACATGGATCTAGTACCTCGAGTTTAGTTGTAGCCCAGACAACCCAAGAAGAGAGAGAGCCCCAGGACCAGATTGATGTCGGTGCCTAAGCACCATATGTTTGCTACTTTTGACCCCCATGCTTACTACTTTTGGATACTTTATTCTTGCTACTATTTTTGGATACTCTATTTTTATTGACCCCCATGATATGTTTTTGTTTGTTTTTATTATATATATCTACTTTGAGGACAAAGTGTCATTTTTGGTGGGGTATGAGAAGTTATGGACATAGGTACAGTCTGAGTAGCTTTTAATCCAAAAATATCCTATTTTTGATATCTTAAGGTTTTCTTGCTGTGTTGTTTTTTCCTTGTGGATGATTTTACTTTTATGTTGAACTGGCATGTTTAAGTGATATAGATAATATGTAGATATATGGCAATTAATACTTTTGGCATGTATATAGTCTTGAATGGTTTTATTAAATGTGTTGAAATTAAAAATGGTTTTTGGGATTGTTCGTTACTATTGCAATCTTGCATGTTATAGGTTTGACAATGTTTGTTCTGATGAAGCGAAGGTAAGTTGATGCTTAAAGCATCACCTGTGAGTCTATGTTGATTATGTATGCAATGCCATGTGTGTATGAGCTAATTTTGTCATATTCATACATTATATACTAATTTAGAACTTGCCGTGCTACTCTAAGATGGACTGGAGATTTTGTTGATAGGAAGGGATCTTAGGCCGTTGTTCTTAAAATTAGTCCACTTTTGCCTAAATAACTCACCAAATGAAAGAGTTTACCTCTTGTTCCAAAAGTTTGAGCCTTACATGTACCATTTATTTTTTCACACCTAGCTAGCATAATCTTGTCTAGTGAAATACTTTGATATTGACCCTGATCTATCCTTGAACAGTGAACCTTGATTGAGGTAAAAACCCTAAGTTGAAGGTGGCTAATGTTGTGGTATAGTAGCAAAAATGAGGTGATTAGTTGGGAATGAATGAGAGAATGGAAATTCATGTACTGGGTGACAGAAAAAGAAGAAAATTTGTCTTAGAATGAGAAGAATAGCAAAATGAATTCAAAAATGACGCACAAGCTGAAAAATGAAAAGAAAGTACCCAAAAAAACTTGAAAATGAAGAATAGGGGAGGACAAAGAGAAAATAGTTGAGTTATTTAGGTGAAAGTGTTGAAAAACATGGTTCAAGGATGGCTTTTATTCACTATATACCCAAAAATACCTTACCAAAAAATACCTTAGCAAAGCCCTGTGAGCCTATGTTACAAGCCTAGGAAGTCCTAAAGTGATCCTGATCCAACTAATCAACAGTTCGAAGTGTGAGTATATGGGAAAGCCTGTGGTATTGGTTATCATGCATGAATCTCATTTGTGAGAGTGAGTATGCTTGCACAATCTCTCAGTCTTCTTTGATTGCTTATTGAGTGAAATACAAGGACTTCTTTTCTGCGAGAGCATTTGAACTACATAGTTATCATATGACTTGTATAGTGATTGCGAATAATTGATACTCCTTAGATTGTCATAGTTGGATTATCTAATACATCAGTGTACCTTGGTTTGCTTGGTAGCTATACAATCAAGTTTTGAAAATGATGGTTGGGTACCTGAGCTGAAATTGAGAGAAGTATATGCCATTAGAATGATTGGTATGTACTACTCGTTGTATATTAAGATCGAGTCGCCGCTTAAGGATAAGCAACAGTTCTAAGTTGAGGGTGTTGGTATGCCATCAAAATACAACACATTTGGTGCCTAAAACAAGGGATTTTGCGTGTTCTCAATGTAACTTTTTATGGTTTTTATGTGTTTTATGTTTGTTTTTGCAGAAAATATAGGTTGGCCTAATTTTGGGGAACAGTAGCAAATTTTAACTAAATTTGAGGACTTACGAGGCCCACTACAATTCATAGACTAAGCTATGAGTCATAGGGGACAACCGTAGTGGTTAACAACTTCAAAAAATCAAAATCTGAGATATTAAAGTTAGTTATATGAGACTAGGGTACGGGTCGTAGTCCTCAGTATGACTCGTAAAAGAGGGCCTCGTAGTGATTAACAGTGTTGAATTAATTTGGACCAAGAAATGCAAGGTTGGACTACGAGAAGGCAGTATGAGTCGTGGACCAGACAACGACTTGTAGTATGGATCATATCTGTTAAATTCAAAATACCAAATGCTGACTATGAAAGCCCAATTACACCTAGTAGGTCACCCTACGAGTCATACCTACTAATTGTAATTGCTGCCAACCAAACTTTTCTTATTTATTTTAAGGTCCTTTCTGGAAATAGTATAAATAGTTTAAGTTAGCATTTTTAAAAGAGAAGAGATTATTCTAAGAATATTGTGGAGAGCTTTTTCTAGGGTTTAGTGTAGATACTTAGGGTTTTATTTTGAAGACTCAATTTGGGAATTTTAAATCACTTGTAATTCAACTCTATTATTCAAGCTTGTAATTTCAACATCAAGATGGTTTTTGTTCATTTTCTTTGGGTAATTTCTCAACCATGTTTATTCTATTCATTGTTTGTGATTTTTCCCTTGCTATGAGTAGCTAAACCACCATAACTTAGGGTTGTGAGAATCATGAGTAGCTAATTTCTAATAACCGAAATTATTTCCATTTCTTTGATTTGGCATTTGCATATATTGTCCATTTTCCTTCGGAATGCTTGTTCTTTGGTGGTGGCCAATACCAAACCCGCCTAGTGTCATGATCCTAACCAAGGTAGTGATGAATAGGAAAAGGAAATGGATGACAGGATTCAATTGAAGTGTACTCGTCTAATAAACCAAACCTGACCAAGGAGAGGTTGATGGGACAATGGGTAACAATCAGTTGGCACACCATGGTTGCTGACCAAGCACCATGGTGAAATTCGACCTTCCCCTTTACAAGAAGGATGGAAGAACCTACATTACCATCCTGTAAATAATGTCTTAATTAGGGTTATGTTATTCAGGGTATTTGAGTTAGCGAATCATAGGAAACATAATTCCCAAGTTGCTCTTCAGAGTGATTGTGTCTTCGTTATTATTAGTATAGTTTTTGTAGTTATTTCATTCCAATTTGCAACCCCCATCCCTGAAATTCTAGAGAATATAGTTGATTGGTACTTGAGATGATTATTGGTGAGTCAATTTGGTCAAACCCCATATTCCCTGTGGATTCGCCCTAACTGTCACGACCCAAGCCTAGGGCCTAGTCAAGATACGGCGCATGGAGAACCCGAAGGGACCCAAGCAAGCCTCTTAACATATCATTACACATCCTTAGTCGCAGAGGCAATAAAATACAACAAGAGATAGTAAATAGGGATAAACAGGGCTAAGGGACAACTTTCGTATCATAGACATCAAGAGTCAAGAGAGAGTCAAGGCTCAAAGCATTTCACATAACATGTCCAACAAAACCTCTAACCATAGAACTTAGTGGGGCCAGAGATAAGCAATCAGGCTTACCCTTATAGTCAAGTACATAATAAAAGAAAAGGGAGCATTTATACATAAGCATAAGATCAAAGTCAATGTCCCCGAAGTGGAGGACTCACCAATTAGCTTGAGAGACAATCATACTAGCCATGTGGAGGAGGGGGATGATCAAGCGGGGCTCCAGTTCCTACATGGTAACATCATGAAGGCATAAAGTATGCGTTAGTATGTTTGAAGGTACTAAGTATGTAGGATGCAATGCCACAATAGATAGGCAACATAGGCAAAATGCAATATCATAGGCAATAGATAGCATAGTAATAATATGACATGAATGATGGATGCTTGAAGTAAACGACACTTATATAGAGCAAAATACATGTGACTCAAGTGACCATCAATATAGAATGTCCAAAGCCTACCACCCCCTTGGAGAGGCGAATGAGATACCAGCCCCTCCATATGGTTATACAGGCCTACTACCCCCTATACTAGGAAACCAAGGTAGAAATCCATCAATATGGTTAATGAGGTACCAACCCCTCAATATGGTTATATGGGCCTACTACTCCCTATATTAGGAAACTAAGGTACCAACCCCTCGATATGGATATGGCCTACTACCCGCCGTGCTAGGGAACCAAGGTGCCAACCCCTCAATGTGGTTACCCGGGCCTACAACCCCCCGAGTTAGGCTTGGTCATCTCACAACACTATGAAAGTTCATCATGAAATTAACATATATGCAACATACTTTTATCATCATAAAGTCATATATCCCATATGCCAAGCATTAGGCCTTCAACAACTCAATCATCATAATCAGGATATTTTATCAAACACTTGGTGAGTGTGTAATGCTAGTGTAAAACCATGCAATTGAAGAGTGAAATCTTGCAAGAAATCTTGAAGTAAATCATCCGACCAATACTTGGTAACACCATCATACAATATACATCAAAAACCCTCATCAAATCTCAAGTTAGATCCAAGATTCATAGTTCAAAACATACTAAAATGTAACACATTTACAAAACCCCAATGTAGTTCATAGTCAAATTCATAATAATAGATGCACATGTAATATCAACTTAAAAATATGTAAATTAGATGAAATGGAAGCTTGGGCACCATAGGTGAAAGGACCTAATGGTTGAAACCCACATACCTTGACTTTGGAGAATACCTTTATGAAGATTAGAGATGGAGACTTAAAGCTTGAGTGAAATCTTTAGATCAAGATGAGTTTTTGGACTTGAAATCTGGAGTGAAATATGTGTCTAAGTGTTTGAAAGAGTATTGGAAAATGTCTTGAATGATATGAGGGTGAAATAAGGATAAGTTTAGTTATTTTTAACCATGGGAATACTTAGGTCCTAGACCTAAAAAGTCTTGGACCGAGATAGAAAAATAGTGCACAAAAATACACAATAGTGCGCTAAGGGCGCCGATGCACACTGGAAATCACATTTTTGTGATTTTCAAATTTTACTACAGTTGCTCTTAAATCTAGGTTAGACCAATTCCCTACTCCAATTGATCCCCTGATAAAGAATATGAAGTTGGATTTTTGATATCACACATGAATTTTGAGATATATTTAAATTACGATTTCGGGCACTTTCGAGGCACATTTTTGAGCACTTTTTGGGGTCGTTTCAATATCTCCTCCTTGGGAACATTCATCCCCAAATGTCAAAGAAATGTGTATGAGAAGATTAATCATAAGAGATTATCCCCAACTAGAATGCATCAACAAACTCAAAACATCATTCTCTAAATCTCATCATAAGTGTAAAATCACCATGAACTTTGTCAATATAAACATGAATGCATGCAAATGAATTAGGGGCTATTACATGAGACATAAAATCACATAGAAGTCTTAGAATTAGTACCTTAGGCTTGAGTAGGATGGAAGATATAGGGGTATCACTTTTACATATCCACTTCGGCCCCCCATGTAGCACTTTTGACTTCTTGATTCATCCAAAGGACCTTAATGGAAGCGACATCGTTGTTCCTCAACCTCTTCACTTATCTATCCAAAATCTCTACTGGAACCTCTTCATATGTCAATTTGTCTTTAACTAACCCCGCAACATCAAGAGGCATAATAGAATTAGGGTTACCTGCACACTTTTACAACATACACATGGAAGACTGGATGAACCAATTCCATTTCACTAAGCAAGTCCAACTCATAGGCCACCTTACCAATCCTACTCATAACCCTAAAAGGACCCACATATCTAGGGCTTAACTTACCATTCTTACCAAAATGAATCACACCTTTCATGGGTGACACTTTCAAATAGACCCAATCACCCATTTCAAACTCAAGCTCCCTTCTTCTCACATCAACATAAGACTTTTGCCGACTTTAGGCTATTTTTAGCCTTTCTATAATCATTTTTACCTTCTCCATAGTATCCATAACTAGATACGGCCCCAACAAAGCCATTTCTCCAACTTCAAACCACCCAACCGGTGATCTACAACGTCTACCATAAAGGGCCTCAAAAGGAGCCATACCAATGCTAGAATGATAGTTATTGTTATAAGCAAACTCAATCGGTGGAAGATGATCATCCCAACTATCTTTAAACTCCAAAATATAAGCCCTAAGCATATCTTCAAGAGTTTGTATAGTTCTTTCAGCTTGGCCATCATTTGAGGGTGGAAGGCTGAACTAAGTTTAACTCTTGTACCAAGTCCCCTTTGCAAAGACCTCCAAAAATATGAAGTAAATTGAGCACCATGATCTGATATGATGGACAAAGAAACCTATCATGACCCAAGCTTAGGGCCTAGATGTGACATGGCGCAAGAGCAAACCCAAAGGGACCCCAAGCCAGCTTCTTAGAACATTATTACACATCCTTGGTCACGAAAGCAATAGATACAACATAAATGAATAAGAATAGGGGCAATAAGACTAGGGGAAAGCTTGCACAACATCATAATCAAGAAACAAGAGACAAGATCGTATCATAGACATAAAAAATAATAGAGTCAAGGCTCTTAGCATAGATCAATAATATGTCCAACAAACACCTCTATACATAGATAAGAACGGGGGAAAAGACAAAGTAACTGGGCTCACCCTCATGGTCAAAATATACAATAAAGAAGAATGTCTCAATACATAATAGGAGAATCATAGACTAAGGTCTTCGGAGTAGAGGACTCACCAACTAGCTTGAATAGCACTGAACTAGCCACGTGGGTAATGATGATGATCAACTTGGTTACTAGTTCCTACATGGTGACATCATGTAGGCATAAAGTATTCATTAGTACATTTAAATGTACTAAGTATGTAGGATGCAATGTAAACAAGAATTGAGCATCATAATCAAAATGCATAACAATAGGGAATAGACATACTTATAACAATATGACATGTATGATCAATGCATATAATTCATACTCGTATAGAATAGCATATGTGTAGAAGAGACCAAGCTAAATTTCCAAAGTACAAACCCCTTGGTGGGTTAGTGATGACAGCAACCATTACCCTAGTATGTGAGGTACAAACCCCTCATCAAGGTTAGTAATGATAGCACCTATCACCCTAGTGTGTGATGTACAAACCCCTCATCAAGGTTAGTAATGATAGCACCTATCACCCTAGTGTGTGATGTACAAACCCCTCATCAAGGTTAGTAATGATAGCACCCATCGCCTTAGTGTATCAGGTATAAACCCCTCATCAAGGTTAGTGATGATAGCACCCATCACCCTAATGGTTGAGATGTTAACCCCTCAACTATGTCACCCGAATTGGACATGGTCTAATGTAACACTTTAATATATTGTATACATAGGCTCATTTTATCATCATATAGGAAATCATATATGCCTCACACTTTGGACCTTTAACTCCTCAAGAAAACACATCCAGATATTTTATCAAACACTTAGAGGGTGTGTAATGCTAGTATGAAGCTATAAAATATAGAGATAAAATCATGCAAGAAAATCTATTGTAAAACTGTAACACCCCACACATTACATGTAAGAGTAGTACCCGACATCGAAATTATCTAATTCCGATTATGAATAAAGTCCAAGCTAAGGGAGTATCTTTGGCCCATGTTTTAGTACTATAAGTGGGATGTATTTACAACCCAATATGAAGTATTAAAGAGGACCAATTATACTCTACATCACCTAACTAATTGGGCCAAAATAAGTGAAGAAGAAAAATCTGCAATTGGCAACCAAGGCCCATCTGTTTGGAGCCCAATAAGGCCCAAGTAAAATGTGTTAAGTATCTGCATAACAAGCTTAGTATGTAAGGCTAAGAAAGGCCTTAGTAAGTCAGCCAAGTTCACTTTAAAAAGGGGACTAAAGCAGCTCCCACAAGTCATATACTTTGAAGACAAGAAAAAAATCAGATTGCTCTCTACATATCGTCTCAATGCTTTATTGGTTTTCTAAGCAGCTTCAAGAGACCCTAAGGCTTCTTTGGCAAGCCTTACATATGAGGGTAAAAGTAAGTAGGTTTAATTATGTGTTTCATGTAGTTTCTCTATGAAAACATAAGAGAGTATGTTGGTTGTGTTGATGCTGAAATTTCTGGACAGAATGTGTTATTAATGTTGTTGTGTACTTTTCTTGTTAACTAAAGGTTGTTTCTCTTCTTAGTTTGATGTATTATAAAATATTACTTGTGAATTCAATAAAGGGTGGGTTGGTAGTGTTATAAACAGGTTGTTTTATTGCTTTTACAGTCCCCAACAATAAAGTCCAACGCGATATCGCAATTGTGTTCTTGATTATATATGTAGATATTGCTTCACATCTTTCATAACTAATTTGGTAATATTATAAGACTGTTTGAAGGGTTATATTATGTGTAAATGTGTGAATAACAGTTTGGTTAAAGTTGGGATAGGTTTGGAATTGCCGACGTCGAAATGTAATGAAAAGATGTAGCATTATGCTGTCCATTTGTATGCTGCGTAGAATTGTTGTATGCCCTGTTTTATGGACTGTTATAAGGCTCATATGGTGCTAAAATAGGATTTACATGATGTGTATATAAGAATGTGCTTTAGAAAATACAATTAAATGCAAAAATAGTTGAAGAATACGCTCGAGTTTGTAGATACACACTTGCTGCCCGGGTGTTGTTTTATGTGAAGTTGGGTTTCTAAGATGTGTCTATTAGCTTCTAATGCTAGTTTTATTACTTACTATGTTGTAGCTAAACATTTTGAGGAAGGAAAGGCTATCCCGAGGAAATAGCGAGGTCATACAACGAGGTATGTAAGGCTATTTGCTTCCCTTTTACTTGGCATGAAACCTATAGTCTTCCTCAGCACATAAAGGCACATACCAACTCCAACATGACTACTAGATATGCCTCCACTCTTTCACATGTTCATATGCTTTCATACATAGTAACCTTCATAGCTACATACTTATATGGATACCAACTTACACAGGTTATTGTTGCCAAATAAAGTCCATAAGTTGTTTCATCACATATGCATTTCACTAACTGTGTAATGTACGCTTTTCATTGTCATATTGTCTTATATGGTTATCTATATGTCATATGCTACCTATACAGTTTCACATCTCTAATAATGTGACCACCAAAAGATCATTTTAAAGGTAATTGAAAGGTAAAGTATATTGATTATAGATAGGGGCAGCCCGAGGGGTGGAAGAATCACCTAGCCAGGGATGAACCTATCGCGGGGGCAGCCCGAGGGGGCTAAGGAAGAGCCTAGCCAGGGACGAACCTAATATAGTTTACCCCTAATCAGCTGGGTCTTTTATAGTATATACTGTGCACAGATTTTATAGATTTTACAGTAAAGGTAAAGTGATATAAAGAATGTAAAGTACATGATCCCATAGTATAATCAAAGGTGGTCTCTTATCATACATCAGTACATAGTTTTATTTGAGTTGTTATTTTAGATATAGTGTTTCCTACCTTACATATTTAGTACATTATCTCGTACTGACGTCCCTTATGGGGGACCTATATTTCATGCTGTAGGTACAGGTGCTAGTAGATCTCCCCAGTAGGAGTACAGGATATCCAGCTGTGGTTACCAAGCTCCAGGTTGCTTCGGCGCTTTGCATGTCTAGAGCTTGTATTTTGTATTGTACAGTTAGTTGAGTCAGGGCCTGTCCCGACCCTTATCAGATACTTGTCATTATTTAGAGACTTTGTAGACTATGTAAATTAAAATGTTGTCATATTTTGTACTTCGGACAGCGTGGCCCCAATGGCCTAGTCATATGCTTTTCCTTTTGACTTGTTAGTGCTATTTACTTTCTTAAAGGCATACTGAAGGTGGAATTCCTTATAATGTATATAGAAAGCACTTAGATGCAGGTTGGTTCTCCCAGGCCTTATCAACAATGGATGCCAGTTTGCCTTAATGGGATTTGGGGCATGACAGAAGTGGTATCAGAGCAGATCATCCTAGGGAGTCTACAAAGCCATGTCTATGTAGTGTCTTGTTTATCAATGTGTTGTGCACCACATTTATAAGCTGGAGGCTACGTGGCATCTAGGAGTTGTTACTTTCTGTTCATTCTTTAGATTGTGCCATAGAGCTAAGTGTAATAGGTGAATTATGTCTAATCCCTAAATTATTTTATATAGCAAGTATACTAGAAACCAAAAGGAACAAAGGTAAAGGGAAGGAAATAGAAGTGGTGGTTGGTTTAGCCAGCTAGGGGAGGCAACAAAATGAGGCTCAAGATGAGTATCCATCACAGACATCTTCAACTCCTTCAGCTCCTGATGAAACTGGGAGTAGTGAAATTCCTCCAGAATAACCTGTTGATCCTATAATGCAGGATTTGAGAAATGCAGTCCAATTATTAACACGTATAGTAGCTACCCAAAGCCAAAGGTAGGAACGTCCAGTTACAGGTGGTGCTAATAGGGTAGCTGGCACGAGAATACGTGACTTTCTTAATTTGGACCCTCCATCATTCACTGCGTTAGACCCTAATAAAGATCCCCAAGACTTTATTGACCAGATTTAACGCACTTTAGATGTCATGCATGTGAATGGTATAAAAGCTATCGAATTAGCGACGTATAGGTTGAAGGGTGTGGCTATATTGTGGTATGAAGCGTGGAAGCAATCTAAGGGTATAGATGCACCTCCAACTACTTGGCAGGAGTTCAAAGAGGCATTTCTTGACCATTACTTGCCATTAGAGATCCTAGAGGCCCGTGCATATCAGTTTTGAACCTCCAACAAGGGAATATGAGTGTCAGAGAGTATAGCCTTCAATTTAATTCCCTGTCTAGGTATGCTCCTAATGTAGTTTCTACTATGGCAGATAAAGTTTATCGGTATATGGATAGGTTGGATACATATCTAGTTAGAGACTGGCCAGGTATGCTCCTAATGTAGTTGCTACTATGGCAGACAGAGTTCATCGGTATGTGGATAGGTTGGATACATATTTGGTCAGAGACTGTACCATTACTTCCCTGAACAAAGATATGGATATAGCAAGAATGCAAGCTTTTGCAAAGAAACTGGAGGACCAGAGACAAAGGAGAAAGACACAAGAGCTAGAAAGGGCGCAGTCCGAGAGGGCTAGGTCTACAAGGCAATTTACACCATTCCAAAGTGAGCTTAGGCCTCGGTTTTCCAATAGACCACCTAGGCCATTATCCTTCTACTCTATAGCCAGTGCTCCACCGCAATTTCAGGGGTCTAGAAGAAATCAGTTGGGTCAAAAAAGTGAAGGGCCAGGTGCCCGAATGGTGGGATATTCAGCACGCCAAAAAATGACTCTTATGCAGCCTTGTAAACAGTGTGGTAAATATTATTCAGGTGTATGTCATGTAGGGACAAATGTTTGTTATTGGTGTGGTTCACCAGGGCAAGTGATAAGAGATTGTCCGGAGAGACGAATAAGAGATATAGCACAACCTACCAGATTAGCTGTTGCTTCATCATCATCAGTTCCTCCAATGGGGAGGGGTCAACCAGCACCTATAGGTTATGGTAGAGGTGTAAGAGGGGCAGCTAGTTCCAGCGGAGTCCAGAATCGCA
>BAUE01093589.1:0-12503 GCA_000787875.1 Solanum virginianum | reverse complement strand
AGATTTGAGTATACCACTTTGTCGGATAATTCTATATGGTTTTGAGGGCCAATTTAGGGATAAAAGATTTTAAATGATGATACATATGGATTTTCAATTGTTTCTTTTCAGTTTCTTTACTATGATTATGATTGTGAGACTTTATGGAGTAGTTTTAGTTAGTTCTATCGTTGAGTAATGAAAGTTAGGGATCATCTCTTGACAAACTTATGCTTTAATTTTGAATATTAAAGTCCTATTTCACACATTAGTTTTCAGCCTTCATAGATATGTTATTATCTTCTTAATCAAACCTTTTATGTACAAGTTTCAGCTTCTGATTTAGTTTTTGTTTAAGTATCCTTTGATAAGCAAGTCAAGAGTTATCTTGAGATCACTTATGATATCAAATATTGTATCTCAATCAGGTGTAAATTCGATCATGACACGTCTGTAGGACTTTTCACAATTAGAATCAGGCAAGTAGAACTCTCAATATCAAAATTAGCGTAATAGAATAATTTTAGAATGTTAAATTTTGAGGGTATGTTGCGATATGGGGACTCGAGGAAGATTTTTGAATTTTTGTCTCGTGCAAAGTCACTATAAGGGGTGGCATCTCGCTATAGCAGGATCACTATAGTAGCTGGTAGCTCTGCTATAGTTGTCTGAGAGACGCTATAACAAGGAAAGTTAAGTTTTAGTGCCAAAAAGTCTCAAAAATTCATATTTTGTACTCTTTGTTTTTTAATTTAAATTTTGGCCTTGGGTCGTTTTATTTCCAAAAAAAGACATGTACATAATCTAAGATAGGGGTCCAAAAAAAGTTGGCCCATGAATATCTATAGTTATACCTACTAACTACTGTCCTTTCACTTTTCAAAAATAATCTTCCCACACACGCGCAATGTATCTCGAGGTCTTGAAAAATGAGTAGTTCATACTCAAGTTTTTCTGGGTAATCAATCTTCCATAGCCTCTCTGAAGATTGAAAGAGAAGATCCTGTACAAGGTAGAGTAGTTGTATTAGTATGAACTGTCTCACTTGTATCTTTTTTATTCCTACTGATGTGAAGAAAATTAGAAGGATGAGGAGTATCTTTTTGTTGTGTATCCCTCTAGATGAAGACGAAGGATTTGGTAAGTATCTTGCTACTTGATGGATGCTTCTGTTGTGCATGTCGATTAACTGTACACGATAATCCAAATCTGAAGTCGAACCCTTTTTTTTGATGGGGAGTTTTTTGGATGCTAACCTGGTATTTATGTAGAAGTAGTTTGTGAAGCTGTTTAAGTAAATACAATAGTTGTACATAGTAGCTTCTCGCCTTTGTTTTTGATGCATGTAATTATTCCCCATGTGGTTTGATAGGCTTAGTTTTGATCCGTAAATTGTAAATCTGGGATTTGTTGCAGTTACTTATCTTCTTGTTATGCACTGGAAGGTCTTGAAAATTGCTTCATATTTTAGTACTTATACTATACTTTTACATCCTTTTTTTATGCAACACCTAGTATAAGTCAACTTCATTAACTTCTAATAATTTGAAGCCATTAATGTTTGGATCGTGATAAACTCATTACATTCAGAGACTTGTATGTGTGTGTATGTTGTCACACCCAAAAAATCCCATTAGGGTAGACTGACACCAAGTGCCGATAAGGCTTGGGAGAACTAACCTATAACCATGCGTTTTCTATGGACACTATAAGGGGCTTTCATATTCAATATGCTTTCAAGAAAGTAGACAGTAATAGCAAGCCAAAAGAAAAGACATGTGACTAGCCGTTGGAGCCACGATGTCTAAAGAACGAGACACGATCCCACTTAATTTACATAGTCTCTATAAAGCCTCTAGATAAGGAAAAGTATCTGATAAGAGTCGGGACATGCACTGCCTCATGACTAACTATATAATACAAAAATATAATCTCTAGACATACAAAGCTCCGAATCAACCTAGAGCTCAGTAACAACAACAGGATGTCTTGTACTCCTACTGGAGAGATCTACTAGCTCTTGTACCTGCAACATGAAATGCAAGTCTCCTGTAAGGGACATCAGTACGAGATAATGTATTGCATACGTAAGACATGAAGTACTGTATATGAAGTAAGAGCTCAAATGAAATCATGCACTGGTGTAAGGATGAGAGACCACCTTTGGTCATATTGTTGAATCATGTACTTTATGTCCTTTTTATTACTTTACCTTTCTTTACTGTATAATCTGTGCATAACATATAATAAAAATGACCAACTGATCAGTGGTAAATCAATATCAGGATCAACCCATGCTAGGATTTCCTGGGATACCCTCCGTAATATGGGATTGACTCATGCTAGGTGATTATTTCACCTCTGTGATAGCACCCATTAATAAGCAATATACTTTATCTTTTATTTACCTTTGAGTTGATTCTTTTGGTGGTCGTAAGATTTGAGATGTAGGACCATAAATATATCATGTAAAATGCAAATAATCATATAAGACAATAACATAATAAAAAGAGTAAGTTACACAAATGATGAAATGCGTAGGAGATGAAGCAACACATGAACTTTACTTAGCAAAAAGAACTCATGTATCTTGGTATCCAAATATATATGCAAATTTACAAATGACTATGTACTGAAGCATATGAATATGACAATGAGTGGAGACACAATTATTGGTTATGTCAGAGTTTGTAAGTGTCTCTATATGACAAGGAAGAATCTAGATTTCATGCCAAGTAATACGAAATCAAGTAGCCTTACATACCTCACTGTATGACCTTGTTATTACCCCGAAGTAACTTCTTTTTCCCCAAATATTTATCTACAATAAAGTAGGTAATAAACAGTGGTAGCAGCAAATAAATATGTCTTGACAGTCCAATCTCATAAAAAGTAACACACGGGCAACAAACGTGTAATTATCAACCCAAGAGTATTCTTTCAACCTTTCCAACTCTAATCTCATTTTCTAATACACATTCTCATATACATATCATATCCAGATTATTTTAGCCCCATAATAGTCTTACAATAGTTCACAAAGCACAACACATAACAACTTAACACAACACACAGGTAGGCAGCATAACATTATGTCCTTTCGCTACATTTCGACGTAAACAATCCCAAACTTGTTCCAACTTTAACCAAACTGCTCCCACCATATTTACACATAAAGATAGTCCAAAATTAGTTCCAAAATAGATGGTGGACATGAAACAACAGTCTTCAACCATCAGCCCACAAGTTCCTATAAAGGCACAATTAAAGTATCATACAAGAACTTATTTTCAAGGAGAACAAAAATGGTGCAACAACTTTTCTACATCATTACAGAACTAAAACTCATTAAAAACAACAACCCCTTAATAATCAAGCCAACCAATAAGAGAAAAGTTTCCAAATAAACAAGAAAAGTGTACAATAATCTTTAGAACACATGATGTCCAAAAATTTCAGCACAAGTATAACCAACCTATTCCTCTTGTTGTTTTTCATGAAAAACCATACTAAACACATAAGTATCTTACTTATTTTTACCTTAAAGTGTAGGGCTTCTCTAAGAGCCCTACAAGTTTTTTGTTGTTGTTTTGCAAAGTTAAGAAAGAGTAGAGAGAAATTTTTTTGAAAGCTGAAATTTTTTCAAGTTTAAAATGACTTACAAGGTGCTGCTTGTAAGCCCTTTTTAAAGGACCCTTTGGCCGACTTTCTTGTATGTTCTAAGCTTTATATTATCAAGGTGGTGATGCTGCAGTTTGGCCTTTTCACTTGGGCCTAAATGGGTCTCAATTTGATGGGCCTTAACTGCCCACTTTTTCCTTTTTCCTTCACTTAATTTGGGCCCAAATCGACGGGTGACTTGTGAATATACTTGGGCCCTTTTATTATTCATCTGGTGTTGAAAATATTATCCATTTACAATGCTAAAACATGGGCTAAAGTTACACCCTTAACACAGACTTTATTCATTGTTAGACTTGGACAAATTTGGTGTCCGGCCTCGTCTCCGTCCACCTAGCCTGTTTAAGCTAAGCAAGTCGGTGACTGACCTGCTAGCGTCCTAAGTCCTACAAGCACCTCATTTATTTCGCTTTGTTTAAAGTCACAATCTTCTCAATTTGACTTAAAACTTATATACACTCACCCGTCTTAAGCGTAAAATGTACATATATCCCATTAACCTGAAGTTCAAACACTTTTAAAAATGAATGCTGATTTAACAAAATCATATCATATTCCATTTGCATAGGGCTAGTGAACCAAACCATATCATGTTCCATTTGCACAGGACTAGTACATATAGTCCTTTCCTTGTACTTAGGTGCTCTTGTACTGGTGATATTAGATCCAAAGTTTGATTTCTTATATATTTGTCTTTCTTGATTACTTTAAGATGTTTATTATATATTGCGTATTGTTATGTATGTATCTATGCCCCACAATTTCAGGTTCAACCCTACAACCTCAGCATTGTCAACCCATTCAACAACTCGTTTTCATTGGCTCAAAATAATGTTGGTGGTGGGCTACAACAATATGAAACATCTTTCAGAATGTTGGGGTCACATGAATTACAAAATTCAATTATTGGGAACACTAATTAATATAGTTCTAACTTGGTGCTTAATAGTGGGAATCATCATACTGAAAAAGGTTACAACTTTGATCTTATTGGTACAATTGTTGAAAATGCATATAACTTGAATGTCAATGTGGATAATGTCACAATGTATTCAAGTAGCGCAATGATGTTTGATACTTATGTTGAAAATGCAACGATTAATGGATTGAGAGCAACAAATTCAATTTTTCAACAATATATTGGTGAACTAAGTATGTCTAGTCCAAGAAATGTTATTGCAACATCATATGAGAGTGACATTTTTCTCTGATGATCAGGTTAGTGTTTCTATCTAATTTAGATTTACATATATTCCTTATTTAATTATTGATATTAGCTAAAATTAGTATAAAGTTTAAATTATTTTTTTGTATCATATATCCATATATGATATGGGGTTAAATCTCATTTTTCCTATGTTTCGTTGGGATATTTGAAGTATTACTCACTTTTCTCTTATGGTAAGAAAAAGTTTTCCATAGTGATATTTTTAAAATTTAATACTAACATACTTTTTGAGAAAATATTTTTTGTCACGCCAACAGTTTCTTCTAAAATTTACCTTAAACTTTAATACGCAGGTGGGAGGGCATTGAGTGTCCAGTTTTTAAGGACTCTGTGTAGTGGCAAAATTGTTTTCTCTAGTGGAATTTACATTTCTCATGTTTTTGGAGATTATTTTGTTTAATTTGACTTGAATTGCTGGTTTGTTTTTGTTTTTTCATCTGGAACTAATGGTTGATATTCGATTATAGGATTATATTACATAGTTTTGTGATTGGCCAGTGATATATTTACGTATGGAATGAATTTTTTTATGGGACTAATTGTGTCGCATTTTAATTTAGTTTAATGTCTATGAGATACACTTTTTGTTATTGTGCATATATTGACTTTCATATGATCTCTCTTGGGCTATTCCTCATATTTTTTCTGTTCATTTCTCAATTAATGTCGTGATTTTGGTGAAGTTATTATGATGATTCAGATAAAACTTCTATCTAACTTTGCAATCTCAAAGGTAATATATATATATATATTAGATATGATAAAAAATATTTTTCAAAAAAAAATTCTGAAAAATGACGCACACACATACACATATATATACTAGAGTTGTCAATATAGGTTAGGCCAATTGAGTTAAGAGTTTTGGAGTTTTATTAAAAACATTACTTTTTAGCCAGTTCCAATAAGTCCGCTAGACCATAGGACATGAGTAATGTTGGTTGGACCGGATTGTTGGCCAATAAAAACACGAGTAATGTTGGTTGGACCGAATTGTTGGCCAATAAAAAATAACTAATGAATAAATATAAGATAAATTACTAAAATCAAAATTTACATATGAATTATTTGTATGAAGATATCTGGTGCATCTTATATTTCAATTCATCAGCAATATCTAGCTCATGGAGGTATGATAGAGCATAGTTCTCTAGCTTAATCGACAAAGGAAATGCAACAACATAGTTTGATTCGTCGAGATGCAAATTATTCTTTTCAAATACTTGAGATTAATAGAAAATATAGAACAATTTTACTCGTTAGTATATTTATACCAAAAACAACGATGTCAAAACCAGTTAACGAAAGCAAAGTACACTAAATTTATTTGTCCACAAGAGAAAGAAGTCGTTTCAGAAAATTGACAAGGATTAATCTAAAAAACCAGATGTATTTACAGACAGAACAAAATAGTACTGTTTAGGCAATTGGTATAGTATAAAAAATTGGTAGAAAATTTTGATGAAATAATTAATTAGTCAGTTGATTAATTTGGATTCCATTAGTAATGAGGATTCTGAAATCTAGTTGAGTACTCTAATTGATATTTTAATGAATTTACAATCAGAACTAATCAATTTTAGATAAGAGTCAGGACTTATAATTATCACGTGAATTATGATGAAATTGTTTAGTTGATCCTTATTTACGTGCCAATTGTACGAATGGTGAAGTCAATAAATTGAGGTTTATGGAGTCAATAAATTATTTTTTCCATTAAAATATGGGCTAGCCCGTTTTATTGAATAATCAAAATCTCAAAAATGGATCCGTTCGGCCCTTGGCAAGGCCCAAACCTATCCAGATGAATACAAAAGACCCTAAATAATAGGGCATTCTAGATTGTCCCCTTAGTTTTCTAATCAATCTTGCCTAGTAAATTTCCAACAGCAGTCGTCCCTTCTTCCAATGATTCTTCGTGTGGTTATATTGCTTCTCTTTCCTCGATCTGCTTTGCATTTTATTCTTCCTTGTCTCTAATATTGCATCTCTAACAGTGCACCATGTGATGGTCAGCCATGGCTTTCCCATTGCCGATATGAGCATCGAATTCAGATTTTCTTTAAGCTGACCCTGTAAGTGATCACTTTTCCTCCTGCAATTGAACTTTATTTTTTTCCATTTTTGACATGACTATTGAACACTAATATAGGGATTAATGGTTTTGAACATCGGGCTGCCGGCACGCTTGTTCCCTTTTATCAACATTAGCCAAGTCGTCTTCGATTTGTGAGTATCTATCCTCTTTTTTGAAATCAAAATAATATATTCACTAAATGTCTTGTCCCCCGTTCCAGGAACACTACCTTCTGTGCAATCCACCTGAGAATATTATTAAAATCTTGACGATGCTTCTTTTTGCGCACCCTAACATCTATTTTTGATGGATTCAAGATTTTGTGCATAACCTTTTGCTCCCTTATGCTATATAACATGTTGTTACCTGTGCTAGTTAAGAAGTGGACTTTGTAATTATGTATAACAGACTCTATAAATCCATTTACTATCTTATGTGTTTATATCTTATTCTGTTGATGTATACTGTCCAGCATCTGTATATCACCCAAATTTAGTCTTTACTGAAATTTTTAAAAAAGGAATCTGACTTTTGTCTGCATTTAGCAATCTTCTTGTTGTGCTAGGTAGATCTAAAAATTACTTGAACTGCTATGCACCCGTAGTTATAGCTAGATTTTCTAAAAAATCAGCTAAACTATTAGCTTCTATGTATGCATGCTGAATATAAAAATTAGAAAACCTACTATTTTCTTGAATTTCCTCCATTAGATGTACTATTTCCTGAGGAATCTTCCATTCCTTAATCAACACCTTCTTTAGCACTAGTGAATCTGTTTCCACATAGATATTCTTGATTCTTGTAGAAATATAGAAGGTCAGACCTTTCAATATAGTTGTGGCTTCTACACAAATGCTAGTGCATACCCCTACCACAACTGATTCTGCATAAATGAGATCTCCATGATGATCTCTAATGCAAAAGCTATAAGAACTGAGCCTAATGTTGCCTTTGCTTGCCCCATCTGTGTTGCACTTAATCCAACCTGTACTTGGAGCCTTCCATTGCACCAATTGGCACTGTAATGTTGGCCTATGTATCTGTAGAAAATCAAACTTTCCCTCCACAACATAGGCATGGATGTTCAGTAAGGATAGTTTACTTTCATCAATAACTGTATAGTTCTGCAACAATTCTGAATTAGTCTATCAAGATGAGCTTGTTTGCCATGTCTAATGCAGTTCCTGTACTTCTAAATCTCCCATATAATAACAATAGAGATTACTCTGAGGATTTTCCTTCCTCTCGACCCCTCTTACTGAGAGATTATTGGCAATAACAGCTGACCCTCCACCTTGAACCTTGCACAAGTAGCAAAAAAAAAACCCCATAACTTAAAAACTATAGGGGAAGTTAGAAAAAGATGATCCAAAGTTTCATTCTTGCCAGCTACATAACACTAGCACTTAGATACAACTCAGATCCCCATTTTCTTTAGGACATCATCTGTAGGCACCCTTTTCTTCAACATTTTCCAAAGAAAAAAGTCAATTTTGTGAGGGAGCTAATTCCCTCATGCCATTCTATATCAGGGCACCTTAGTTCTTTTTTTGTGTGAGGAGGTTATATGCATACTTAACTGTGAATTTTCCATTAACATTCACAGTCCACCAGGCTTTGTCATTTAGGTTGCATGTTTCTGGTTTAAGCTCATCTCTCACTAGCTCAGCCATATTAGCAAACAAACATTCCTCTAAATATGATATTCTCCGTACATCATTTGTTATGAAAGCACTCACTTCAGGGAGTCAATAAGTTATTAAGGTAGTGTTTGATATAAGAATATTTATAAAAATATTTTATCTTGAATAAAATTATTTTCTTGATCAAATTTAAAGTTTAGTCTTGATTCAATGTGGAGGATACAATAAGGATATAATTAATGGTTTTATGATGCTTTTAGATTATAATGGTTGATACTAATATGTAACTATTGGTTGAAATAATTCAGATAAAATAAGAGTGTAATTGTTATACATTTTAAATGAAAATGCATATCAACTCATCCCATAAGTAATAAAAGTATTTCTTCTTATAATTTAAAATATTCTCTTGAAAAATAAAAATTAATTTTATAAAAAATATTGAGCTCCATACTAAACTCATAAAAGGAAAAAAAAAAGTATAACCTTGTCTTTTCTCAATAAAGGAAAGAAAATTGAAAAGGTCAAATGAAATTATTTGTACAGTCAACACTAGACATGCCAATTAGCCATTTGATGTACTATAGAAGTGCCGACTCTGATATCTTATCCTTTGTTAAGTCTAAAGTGAAAAATTCTCAAACTATAGAAAGAATATATAATCCTATGACGACTCCCTATTATGGTATGATAGAAGAAATTTGTGTGATGTTGGTTGATAATGACAAAGAGTTTGTAACTAAGATGGCTGATTTGCTGAAGTCTCATGACTATAAAGGTGATATATATATACTTATAACTTGTGATCTTTGGTACAATCAAATTTTGTGTGAGTTCATTTTTATAAAAAATTTAGTTGATATGTTGCTTGTTATTTTATTTGTGATTTTCAGATGGATCTATATTTAGATGTCATTTAAATACCATGTAAATCTTAAATTTCTCTTTTCTTTGTTGTGATAACACTAATTCTATGCTCGTATAAGTTATTTACCTAGCCAGTAAATGTCTTTTGTGCAATTCTTGATTTTTGGTTCTTGCTATACACATCTCACACACTCTTAATTAGCTTCTCTTGAGATGTATATGATGTTTCAAAGGGACTTAATAATTTTATTCAATTTTATCAGATGTTGCTAGCGGAAGATAATTTTGTGTTAATTTTAATTATTTAATCAACCTACATTTGGATTTTACACTTGATCTTTTTGTAGAAAAGGGGGAGTGGGTGGGGGGCACTTATCTTTGCCAATTGGTCTGGTACGACGAAATTGAATAAGAAAATTTCTTTAAAAATAATTTTTGAAGATGTAAATCTTAATTTTTACCAATCTATCTATTTTTCAAGAATAATAATTTTGCTAGAGTGGCTGCGACAGAAGATTAGGATAATGGAAGGGAAAAGCAAAAGCAAAAAAAGATTAGATAAGAATTGATCTATCTATCAATATTATTGATATAAAAAATTATTTTTTATTGAACGTAGACAAAAAAATTGGGGAGATACAATTTAATAAAATAAAAAATATTTCCTTCCTATTTATTTATTTAAGTAAAAAGTACTTCCTTGGAGAAAATTTTTCCCTTGGTAATTCAAGAAAATCATATTGTATTTTTAAATTTTTTTTCTAATATTTTTTTAATGTTGTTTTATCCTTCTGACCATGGTCACATCTTAAATTTTAAAATATCTTAATTTTATTAACTTTTCTTAATTTGAAAGGAAAAAATTGGATCAAATTTAATGGCTACTGGCCACAACCAAAACATATATATAATTGATAATTTAAGTTCACTTTAGGTCTGTTTTATGGCTTTTTTCTGTTTTGTTTTTGTTTGATTTCTCAATTACTTTTTTAGTACGGATTGTTCCCTATTTGTATATTAGAAATAATTAGCCATCATGATAATTTTGTGTACAATTTTTTCACTGACTTTCAGAGAACGTTAATACAGTAACAGTAGTTGATACGACTTCAGCAGCAATGTCAGTGCTCTCTAGAGGAAAGCAAACAATTGATGTGATGATACTGAATGACCATTCGATGAACCTACTTTCATTTGACCTCTTAGCCCAAGCTGTGACTTTGAATATAGTTTCAGTCGGTAAGTATTATTTATTCTACTCTTCCACTTATAACGTCTACTCTTAAGTAAAGCTAGTGATTTTAATTAATACATTATAAAAGAATTGGCTATAAAATTCTTTGCTAATTTATCATTATATAGCTCAATGCTAAATATATTTTCTATAATCTATCCTTCAATCATAAGATTAGCAATGAGTTTTATGCTTTAGTGGAATAAATAATCAGTTACTAGTTTTTTTTCTTTAGTAATTCAATGAGCTTGTAGCAAAGAAGACTTTGGAAAATGGAGGTTATCTTTATCTTAAACAGTCATTTGAAAAGGAAATCGTGAAATACCTGTGGTAATTTGTGTTGCGGGAAAAAATGAGAAGCGAGAAAGAGAGGGAAGGATTAGGAAATAATAATATTGTTGGTGAAGATGAAGAGTCTAGAGAGGAGGAGAGCAATAATATTCATGAGGCTGAAAATGATATTGTGTTGAATGGAAGATACAAGCCAAGGAAGAAGACAAGTAGAAAAAGCATGAAAGAGATTAATGAAGGAGGAAGCTGGCGAAAGAACTATATAGAATGGACTGAGGATCTTCATGCCAAGTTTATGGGTGCTGTTCATCAACTTGGGGAAGGACATAAATTTACTTCACTATTAATTAAATGTTTTGACAATTTATTTATATGAAGTAATATGAATAATGTGAATTCATACTTACAACTAATATCCACTTGTTTGGAGTAAAAGTAGATTGTTGTATTTGTATGTACCTCGACTTTATCTAAAAATATTATAGTTAATAACTTAAACTTACATTCTTATGGAATATGTAGTATGTTACCCCAAAAATATTCATGAACTGATGAATTCAGCTGCTAAATTAAACTTACATTCTTATGGAATATGTAGGATGTTACCCCAAGAATATTCATGAACTGATGAATTCAGCTGCGCTTACCAGGATGCAAGTTGCGAGCCACCTTCAGGTACGTCTTTTAAAACATTATTTTCTCGTATTTGGTTAATACAACATATATTTTGCTTGGTCAAACAATTTCATCAAACATTTTTGTGATTTTTTTACAATTATTTTAATTTTAATTTGAATAAAAAACAGATAAAAGATCTAATTATATTTCACTTCTTTTCAGTAAATATTTAGTCACTGTTATCAATTTTTAGAACTCAAAAGTCTTGTCAAAACACTTGCTCATTCAATAAAATGTTTGTTACATATTTTTGATAGAAAGTTAATTATTCATTACTAATTTCTATACTTTTGTATTGCAATAAAATGAAATTATTATCAATCTTTAATTCATATTATTTCAAAAGATTTGCATTTCAATTATTTAAAAAATACCTAAATATTAATAAGTTCGGATGATAAATATATTCATTGTCTACTCTCTTTTGTATTATTTAATTCTAATGCCTCTTAGAAATGTCGTCGCAACAATTGAAGATCTCCAAAACAGCGAAAGAATATTCGTCAGCGATCCAGCCAGTAATCCTCAAGTGTTTCTCATGAACCAAGAAGTGACTTTCGAAAATTTGGAACAATGCCTTGTTTTCAAGCAAATGTAACAAATCAACGCCGTAACCCAGATCAAATTCAAGGAGGCACGGAGTTTACATTTCTAACTCTTAACATCAACAATATTTTGTTCAAGGAGAGAGTTCAATTCAACAACCCTGCTACCCACAACTTCAGGTTCAACCCCATTATCTCAACATTGACAATCCATTTAATAGTTCATTTGTGTCGCCCCAACCTAATGTTGGTGCTGGGCTACAACAAGATGGACCGTTAT
>BAUE01093607.1:0-12494 GCA_000787875.1 Solanum virginianum | reverse complement strand
TACTCCCTCCGTCCCATAATATAAGGAACTTTTCATTTTACATGGTGATTAAGAAATCATCAATGCATTAGTTAACTTTACCATTTTATCCTTCATTTGTGTCAATGTATATTAAATTAAATTAGAAAAAATTATTAATGCACTAATTAATAGTGGGGTAAAATCGAAAAAAAAAATTAACTTTATCCTAATTTAATAATTATCCTTATAATATGCGACAAATATTTATAGAAAGATGTTCTTATATTATGGAATCGAGGTAGTACTTAATAGCAGGTACTTAACTAGTCTCTTGATTAATCCTTCTCTCCTCTTACCTAACGCTACTTAATAATAGGTACTTAATCATATTTATGACATATTTATTTTTACGAGTGAGAGATCTGAAAAATCATATTCTTCTTTTTATATTTGTAAATAATCATGAAATCTCATTTTCACAAATAATTCTTACACATCTGCGTATAAAAGTTAAACTTTTTAATTTTAGTGGTGTATGTATAGGTCTAAGCATGGATTCTGTTAAGAATATATAGTACTCTCTCATCCCTTTTTAAGTGTTATAGGTTTCATTTTTACAATCAAACTACATAAATTTTGACTAACATTTAATTAAAACGTATTTTTTTTATCATATTGATATGAAAAAAAACTACAATCAATAATACTTTTCTTATAGTTTTTGAATATCTAAACTTTTATTTTAAA
Source organism: Solanum virginianum (assembly GCA_000787875.1). Taxonomy (NCBI): domain Eukaryota; kingdom Viridiplantae; phylum Streptophyta; class Magnoliopsida; order Solanales; family Solanaceae; genus Solanum; species Solanum virginianum. The sequence continues at coordinate 11,786 of BAUE01093607.1, read as the reverse complement.
ATATTAAATTAATCTAATTTAACGTAAAGATGAAGCATGAAGGAATGGTTTTAATGCTGTGAACAAAACATTTCAGTTTCTTTTTTAAATAGAAATTTCAGTCACCTTTAATTTCAGCTTATATAATAATATTTAAATAGTCATTAACATGAAAGTTTGAAATTTGTAAATTCATTTTATCATTTACTCTCCTAAATCACATTTTATCGAACATTTTCAAGAAAAAGAGATGGATGCAAACCCAGGGAGTTTTGGTTTGTGTTGTTTACTAGGAGATATGAACATATTTGGATGACTTTATTGATAAAACAAATGTAAAAGGTATTTTAGTGAGTAACTTCAATAGTGTACATTGTAAAATGACATACTTTTTTTAAAATTTAGAGTTTACTATATATATTAAGATTTATATTTAGTAGTACAAATCTGAGGATAATCTTGGAGCAACGAGAACTTCGAGTGGTGTTTCTTTTGTCCTAAAATTTGCATTGATGTCAATTAGTTCATCAGATGGCCTTGTAATTTCAAATGCATGTAGCACATTAACCAAAGTTAAGTGCAATAACACGAGTGTTGAGGAAATTTCAGGACAGATTCTTCTTCCAGCGCCAAATGGAATCAATTCAAAATTATTTCCCTTAAGATCTATATCTTTATGAGTCGTCAAAAACCTTTCTGGCTTGAATAAATCAGGTTCTGACCAAACGGTTGGATCCCGGTGAATCTTCCACAAGTTGAATAGTACTCGAGTACCTTTTGGGATCCTATATCCACCAACAGTGCATTCTTCCATGGATTCACGGGGAGGTGAGATTGATGCAGGAGGATATAAGCGAAATGATTCTTTAATAATGGCTTGAAAATAGACTAAGTTATTTATATGTGATTCGTCAACAACTGTATTTTTTCCGACATGAATGTCTAGTTCTTCTTGAGCTTTTTCCATCACATGAGGATTGTTGAGTAACAAAGCGAGAGTCCGTGTTAGTGCTGGAAGTATGGTTTGAGCTCCTCCTACTAACATAGACTTCCAAAGTAGAACAAAGAAAAGGGAGAAAAAAAATGATTATTCAATTAGACATGTATAATCAATAAATATTTCATGTATAGCCAAGTTGCGTTCAATTTTTGGGTGTATCATAACGTATATTCAATATATAGCTCATGTACAAATAATCTATATTATATAGTCAATACATATTTTTTATGACTTTTGGCAAGCCATATTTTATATTCTTGTATATTTTTTATGATTTTTTACTATACTTATGTAAATAAGACATGACTATATTTATTGTATATATTTGAAATTATCCGTGTTATAAACTTGTTAGGACAATATAACATGCCCTATAATTTATGAAGTTTTTTTTTTTTTTACAAATAAGGGAACAGAGATAATTCTCATGGTTAGATTGTTAAGTTAACATCCTCATTTTACCGATGATACTTGACAAACTTTTATAACCACACATATAAAATGAAAAGTAAAAAGAGCAGATAAAAGTAGACTTACCAAGCATGTAGATTTGATAATGGTATCAGCATCAAAACCAGCAAGATCTTCATTCACAGCACCTTCAAAAAGTGACAACATTATATCCATAAAGTCTTTTTCATCCTCACTTTTCTTTTCTCCACAACTTGTCTTGTTCTTGTGCTCCACTAGCCATTTTTCAAGAATACAATCTATTTCCTTAGCATTCTCCTTCATTTTCTTCTCATATCCTCCTATGTCAAGCCATCTTAGTGATGGTATAAAATCACCAACAACAAATACAGTAAAGAAATTAGAAAAAGTTCCAAGCGCTTTTCTAGCCTTCTCTGTTTCTAAATCGTGTTCTTTTCTGAAAAGTATTCTTAGCGTAATGGTCATGCTCAAGTTCTCAAACCATTGTTTCATATCTATTTTCACAATATTTGGAGAGGCATTCATCATTTCATAAGTTTGTTTGATGGATGTTTTCACTTCGAATTCTCGCACGTGTCGATGCATTTGTACTCGACGATTGGAGAGTAATTCAAGTACGACTAGTTTTTTCATTTCTCGCCAATATACGCCATAAGGGCACATAGCAAATAGGGCATAGTTGTAGCCCAAGAGCTCTACTGCCAATGATTTAGGCCGGCTTGCCAAGGCCTTATCGTTGGGGGGAAAGCATTCTTGGGCTATCTTACTATCGTTCACCACCACAATTTGACGGGCTCCAAATTTTACTGTGAAAATTGCCCCATATTTGTCTGCCATGAGCCCAAAAGTTTTGTGAGGTGTCTTAGATCCACTGAAAAGGTGGAGATGGCCAATTACAGGCCACGCACCAGCAACTTTAGGGGGTGTTTTGCCTTTTTCATTACTGAAAATCCCCAAAAGTATGTAAATGAAGTAGAGAAAAACAATAAATGTAGTAGCAAAAGTAATGGCAAGAGAGAAATCCATTGGAAAAATGCTTTGCTGTTTGCACCTTTCTATGCTTTTTCTCCTTAATTTGGTGTGTTGCTTGTGTAATATTTAACCATTGCGAGTAAGTATTTATTGTTGAAAGATTACGATATGCAAATTCATCTTAACCACATCTATCAAGATTCACTTTTCTGTCAAGATTCACTTAATAACAAGTACTTAACTACATCTAATTAATCTTGCTCTCCTCTTACCTAACGCTACTTAATAATAGGCACTAGATCATATATAGTTAATGCTACTTAAGCAGGTACTTAACTAGCTAGTCTCTTGTTTAATCCTTCTCTCCTCTTACCGAACGCTGCTTAATACTCCCTCTGTTCATTTTTATTTGTCACTATTTCGCTTTTCGAAGTTAACTCGACTAAACTTCAAAACTAAATTGAAATAACTAACTTTAATATTTAAAATTTAAAATTTAGATAGTTGAAAGTTATACGAAAAATGTTATAAGTTGCAATCTTTCTCATATTAATACGATCAAAAAATATATCTTAAAATGTTGGTCAAAGTTCATGTTGTTTGACCTCGATAAATGAAATAGTAACAAATGAAAGTCAACGGAGGGAGTAATAGGTACTTAATGATACTTAACGCCACAAATTAACAAGTACACCACTTGTTCACTTTTAGTTGTCAAATCTTGACTTGTCAAATTTTGACTTTTCTCCTATTAATTGATAGGTTCCATACTCTTTCTTATTCCTACTTTATGCTCTTAAGTCGAAATAACTTTTAAACAGTTTTAAAATATTTGAATAAAGTTTAAAAGTGTTTATAAGCACTCATATTTTAAGGAAAATAACAAAAATAAGCTAAAAGTCATGAATTAGAAATCATAAATTATAAGGCATAACTTGTAAGTTATAATCCAAAAGCTAATTCTCTTGATCATACTTAACGTACATCAATTAATAAGTACTTAACCAATTTTCTAATTAATCCTGCTCTCTTCTTACCTAATGCTGCTTAATAATAGCTAATTCATCATACTTAAGCCATTTAGTAACATGTACTTAAACCAGTTTTCTAATTAATCTCTCTCCTCATATCTATCACTACTTAATAATAGGCAGTTAATCATATTTGACACCACTTTATTAACCAGTCTTCTAATTAATCTTGCCCTTCTTACATAATTAATCATACTTATCGTCACTTAATAACAGGTACTTAACCACATCTTCAAATTAATCTTGCTCTTCTCTTACCTAACGCTACATAATAATAGGTACTTGATCATATACTTAATGCTACTTAATAGCAGGTATTTAACTAGTCTCTTGATTAATCCTTCTCCCCTCTTACCTAACGCTACTTAAGGCTCCATGTGTCTTATTTTATGTGAAACCTTTAGGCTTGACACTGTGTTTAAGGAAAAAAATTTTTTTTTTTTGAAACTTTTGATCTAAAATAATTCTTAAATATTTGTGTGACTGAGAATCCTCTCATTAAGGATAAAAGGAGAATTTTTGAAATCAAATTGATTCCAATTAAAGTAAGGTGACATTCTTTTTCTGACTAATCAAAAAAGAAATGGTGCCATGTAAAATGAGACAAAAGAAGTAATTAGTACTTAATGATGCTTAACACTACATATTAACACGTACTTAACAAGTCTTTTAATTAGTCCTCTTACTAACACTACTTAATAATTGGTACTTGATTATACTTAACATCACTTAATAACAGATATTCAATCTTATGATGAAAAATTAATTTATAATTAATTCGATTCTCAAAATATTTTGAACAATTCTTATGTCCAAATGTCCGCTTACTTATCGAGGCAATTTGATTTATAAAAAAACAGATTTTATAGATTTTGTGAATTTCTATACCAGCTTCAAAATCACAAAATATTTTTTTTTTAAAAAAAAAGTACAACTCGTGTCATTTTCTAGCGCATGATATACAAAATGAGACAACCTTTAATAAAATTGAAAGTATGCACTTAAATAATGTACATTAAAGTTTGATATTTATGGATTTAAAAGCTTATACTAATAATTACATATTATTGCTTCATATTTGATACAAATTTGAAGATAGTTTTGGAGCAATGAGAACTTCATGTGGTGTGGCTTTGAGATTAGTCATACCAAAGCTCTCAGTCATGTCAATTGGTTCGTCACACGGCCTTGTAATTTCAAATGCATGTAATATGTTAGCCAAAGTCAATGCGGAGGAAATCCCAGGGCAAATCCTTCTTCCAGCACTAAATGGAATCAATTTAAAATGATTTCCTTTTACATCTACTTCTTTATGAGACATCAAAAATCTTTTAGACTTGAATAAATTGGGATCTAACCAAATGATCGAATCCCGTTGAATCTTCCACAAGTTGAACAGGACTCGAGTACCCTTTGAGATATTGTAGCCACCAATAATGCAATCTTCAATGGATTCATGGGGTGCTGAGAGTGGCGCAGGTGGATATAAACGCAACGATTCTTTAACAATAGACCAATTTTTTTATATGTGACTCGTTAACAAGTGTATTTTTTCCAACTTGAATGTCTAGTTCTTCTTGGACCTTTTGCATTACATGAGGGTTGTTGAGTAACAAAGAGAGAGTCCATGTTAGTGCTACAACTGTGGTGTCAGTTCCTCCTGCTAACATAGTCTTCCAAAACAACAATATTTAAAATTACAAATATTAGAAGTCTTTTGTTCTTTTCAGAAGTCTACGTTATCAAGGATGATCACATAAAATGAATCGACGAAACTACTGTAATTAAAATGTAAGTACTCACCAAGCATGTAGATTTGATAATGGTATTAGCATCAAAACCAGCAAGATCTTCACTCATGGCACCTTCAAAAAGTGACAACATTACATCCATAAAGTCTTTTTCATCCTCACTTTTCTTTTCTCCACAACTTCTCTTTTTCTTATGTTCCACTAGCCATTTTTCAAGAAAATAATCTGTTTCCTTAGTATTCTCCTTCATTACCTTCTCATATCCTCCTATATCTAACCATCTTAATGATGGTATAAAATCACCAACAACAAAAGTACCTAGTAACTTAAACAATTTTCTAATTGCTTTTCTAGCCCTATTCCCTTCTTCTAAATCGTGTTCTTTTCCGAAAAGCATTCTTACAATAATGGTCATGATCAAGGTCTCAAACCATTGTTTCATTTCTATTTTGATCATGTTTGGGGAATCATTCATCTTTTCCTTAGACCACTTTTTGTACCTTGTTTTGATGGATGTTTTCACTTCAAATTCTCGAATGTATCTAAACATTTGAACACGATGATTGGAAAGTAATTCCAGTACGACTAGCTTTTTCATCTCTCTCCAGTATGGGCCGTAAGGGCCCATACCAAAAAGAGCATAGTTGTAGCCCAAGAGCTCTACTGCCAACGCCTTAGGCCGACTAGCCAAGGCCTTATCGTTGATGGTTAAGCAATCTTGGGCTATCTTACTATCATTCACCACCAAAATTTGATGGGCTCCAAATTTTACCATGAAGATTGGCCCATATTTCTCTGCCATGAGCCCAAATGTTTTGTGAGGCAGCCCAGATCCACTGAAAAAATGGAGATGGCCAATTATAGGCAAAGACCCAGCAACTTTAGGGGGTGTTCTGCTGTTAATGTTTCCATTTTTGTTACTGAAAATCATTTGAAATAGAGAAAAATAAAAGTACTAACACAAGTAGTGACAAAAGAGAAATCCATGGCTTTGGAAATTAAATGGAGAATTAATTAGAATCAAGGGGTATGTTTATGTATGATGGAAAAATATAACAAGATTTATTAATCATTCAACTCCACGTGAAATTACATTGATTTTGATATATCAACTAATAAAACTTTTTTCTACTTAAATTTTTTTTAAATGATTGTTGGTACGCTAGAGAGAAAATGACCACAAAGACGTGGAAAGAAACTTGGGAATTTTTAAGGAAAATTAAGTTTGTACCCTTTCAAAGTAAATTATTTATATTCATATACCTCTTTATATTTTATTTTCTCGTACTATTAAAATTTTATTCTTTTAGTATTAAAATTCGCGCGCTAATGTCATGCTGATGTCAGCACGGCTAATATGATATACCAATAGGGTATACATATACCAAAAAAGTATCACAGATGATTATGCTTAATCCTATATGATACCGATATGGTATAAATATACCGACAGTATATAATCTACTAATTCAGAGTTTAATAATATTTTTTCGTTTCTTATTTATTTCTTAAAAAAAATTATATATCAATTGGGTATCAATATACCGCCAGAGTATCACAAAGAACTAAGATCATTCTATATTATACCGCTATGGTGTGTATATATACCGCCAGAGTATATTTCATAGTATTTTATACTGATGTCGGTATGATGTCAGCAAGTGAAATAGAAAGGGGTAAGTGGGTATAAAGGTCAATAATTTGGATAATGGGTCCATTAAGGCTAAATAGTTTATATTTGGTCTATTAAAGATAAATAATTTCAAATTAGGTTTATTTTATGTACTTTTTCCAATTTTTAATATATATTTTTTGGGTCCAATATTATTCATAAATTTATTTTTTTATGTGATTTTCAACTAAATGACATCAAATCATCTCATCTGCTAATCAATACATTCAACATTTTTTCTAATACACTCTACCATACCATACGACCTCTAAGCGTAAAATAAGTACCTGATGAATATGATCAATGTTGATAAAATTTTAAGTGATATTGATTAAACAAGTTTAAACTTTTACTTTAAAATATATCAAAATATATATTTATGTGATAGTAAATCATCTTTTTTTTTTCCGTGTAAATCTAATGTGAAGAGATCTATTAAAATATTCATAATTAAAATATTTTTAATTATTAATCATTGATTTTTTTTATCCAAAGCAATTATAAAATATATGTAAATATTATTAAAATAAAATAAAATAATTATTTAAAAAAATGACGAAAATATCTTTGCCAAAGAAGACACATCGACAAAACCGCATAATCTTGTTTCTCATATAATAAGAGGACAAAAAAGATATGGTCATTAGTGAAGTCACGTAAAGATGCACAAATATTCTTTATTAAAGTTAGAAACAAACGTTATCCTATAAATTATAATATTCAAGTTGGTGGAGGAAATAGTTCGACATACTTTCATACATTTGAACACAAATCTAAATAATCTTTCAAAGTAAAAATAAATTGTGGTGGAATAATTATAAAAAATATTTTTAATTTTAAAATTTTATTTTAAAAAAAATAAAAATTAGAAAGTGCTTTCGTCGTGTAACCCGAAAGTATTGAATCCGGTGGGAAATAAAAACAAAAAGTTTCTATTCCATTCTCACTTGTCGACGTCCATTAGTCATTATCGGCACCATTTTCGATCATTGATGGAGTCACATAGGTACTAGGATTCATTTTTAATAAAAAAATATATAATTTATATATAATAAAAAAATATTTTTTAACTATATATAATAAATATCAAATTGCTTTTGATTAATTCGTATGTTACTTATTAAAATTTTGAATTTGTTATCAAAAATTTTATTTCTGCCATTGTTTTCAATGCATATTTTTGTCTTGGATAGATCTAGTCCAAATTTGCCTGACACAATATTAATTATTTATTATATAAATATTATTTTTTATTTTTAAATTTTAGTTATGTCATACTTTTTTTTGTTTTACCCCTAATGAAATATTTAGACTATAATTTTTAAAATATCATGCTAAATATCTCATAAAATAAAATAAAAGGAGTATAAAATAAAATAAAAATTATTTTATTATAGAGGTGTGTGCTGCCTACTGGTCTTACTTTAACCATACCGCTTTGACCATACCGCTGTCAGAGATGGAAGATTCAAACTTTTCCACGCAATAATCGATCAAACTTTCAACGTTTTCAGTTTGATCTTGTAAAGCTCTTTTGATAAATAAAATTTATTTTTAAAATATTAAATAAATATATATAAACAATAATAACTCAATTGATAAAGATGAATTTTGAACTATTTTAATAGAGTATGTCAATGTCGGCTAACGGGATAGTATGCCCTCTGTTATTTTAGTTTTTCTCGTAATGTTTAACATAATATTTAAGAAAAAAATTAATTAGAAGTATTATTTGATTAATATATTATTTTTATAAATAATTAAATTTTTATTCTATCTCTTAATTTTAGAATAATTAATGTTAAAATAAAGTTAAAAAAATTAATTTTATTTCAATTATTTATATTAAGAATTATTTTGGGATAACTATTAAACTAAAATGGCACGAGAGAGTACTATGCAATTTTTGGAAGCCACATGTGATTGGGATATGCACGGACCAAATGGCTTTTCTAAAAATGGAAAAAATGGGGCACGTTGAGAGCTACATTTCTGTTATGTATATATACACACGCATTATATGGAAATAGAAATCGAAGAATAAAGCATCCCCATTGTAGCTAGCTAGCTATTCTGTTAGAGCAGCCATGGATTTGTTTTTAATTGGTATTACAGTAGCTAGCTCCTTCCTTGTTTTCTTCTTTCTTCGAAAACAATATGTTTCAGCTAAAAACCAGAGTAGAAGTAGAAAGGTACCTGAAGTTGGCGGAGCATGGCCTATTATCGGCCATCTCCATCTCCTCAGTGGATCTGAATCTGATCAGTTGCCTCACAAGGTCCTCGGCCGCATGGCAGATAAGTACGGGCCTATTTTTGGAATGAAGCTTGGAGTTCATCAGGTTGTAGTTGTGAGCGATCCAAAATTAGCCAAAGAGTGCTTCACAACGAATGATTTAGCCTTAGCAAATCGGCCTAAATCCATGGCTTCAGAAATCATAGGCTACAAAGACGCTATGTTTGGACTTTCTCCTTATGGACCTTACTGGAGAGAAACAAGGAAGATTGCCACAATTGAACTTCTCTCCACACGGCGAATTGAAATGCTCAAACACATCAGGGAATTTGAGGTAAAAGAAGCTGTTAAAGAGATTTATAATAATTGGGCGAAGAATAATTTAAATGGTGTTGTGAAGATGGAGATGAAGGAATGGATTGGGGATTTAGTTATGAACACTATGGGGAGTATGTTATTCCGTAAAGGGCGAAGGAGTAATGAGGAAGAAGGAAGAAATAGGGCTCACAAAGCGATTAGAAATTTTTTTGAATTGTTAGGAGCTTTTGTTGTGGCTGATTTTTTACCTTATTTAAGATGGTTAGATATTGGAGGCCATGAGAAAGCAATGAAGGAAGTTTCTAAAGAAATTGACTCTGTTGTTGAAGAATGGTTAGCAGAGCACAAAACAAAGAGGGATCCTAAAGGAATTGCTAAATCGGAGGAAGAAGAAGATTTCATGGATGTCATGCTTTCTTCCTATTGCAACACCGAATTGGGCAATGGGGATTATTTCATGTCATTGATTGGGATTATCTGTAAACTTGCCTCCCAAAATAAGCTACCGTTGCAATTCATTATGAAGAACCTGTGACACTTATATCTGGGTTTTTCATTCACTAATTGTCCATTGATTGTGTGGAATTGATTGCTGAATGTATTGAATTGGTTAGGCTCTACTATCAGCTGGTACAGACACCACGATCGTAACTTTAACATGGACTTTATCTTTACTCCTAAACAACTACGAAGCATTAAAAAAGGCTCAAGATGAGCTAGATGCTCACATTTGCAAAGACAGATGGGTCCAAGAATCGGACATCAAGAACTTGGTTTATCTTCAAGCTATTGTCAAAGAAGCATTACGTTTATATCCAGCTGCACCACTCTCTGTACCACATGAGTCGATGGAGGATTGTGATATTGGTGGCTACAATATACCAAAAGGGACCCGCTTAATAGTGAACATATGGAAGTATCATCATGATCCTAATATATGGCCCAAACCTCATGAGTGTAAGCCAGAGAGGTTTTTGACGACCCATAAGGATGTCGATGTAAAGGGAAATCACTTTGAGTTGATACCATTTGGTAGTGGAAGAAGAATGTGCCCTGGAATTTCGTTGGCCCTTCAAGTTTTGCCTTTTGTAATAGCAGTGTTGGTGCAGGGGTTTGACATGAAGAGGCCTTCGGAGGAAACAATTGATATGAGTGAGAGCTTTGGATTAACAGTCCTCAAAGCTTCTCCGCTCGAAGTTCTCCTTGCTCCACGCTTAGCTTCCGTTCTTTATGAATGAAATGATGTCAAAATTTGTTCTTCATGCCACTGTTGTATATTACTATTTGTAATATTGTAATGCAAATAATAACAAAACTTTTAAAATTCCTACATTCAAAATGTGATAGTGAGAGAATTTTTGGAATCCTACGTTCCGAATTTTGAAGTTGTAACTGTGACATTATACATTCCTCACTCTCCCAACTTTAATTACAACTTTGGATCGTTCAGCTTTGCGTCCAAGTAATTTTGGGCTCATGGCAATACATATATGGCCCAATTTTCAGCGTAAAATTTGAGGGGACATTAAGCTTTGGTGGTGAATGATTGTAATTTGTAAGAAGATAACCGAAGATTGTTTAACCACCCATGACGAGGTTGCAGTAAAAGGAGGAGGACTGAGGGCTAGGAAAGTACGAGAGAATGTTTATTATTCAAAGTTTATTTTTTTTAAACCAAATTGTTGGCCGTAAATAATTTTGAAGTTGACAATAACATTATGCTTAAATAAATATGTTATGATTTAGTATTTGTCAAGAAAATCTATACAAAATCTTTTTTGTCTTTTCCGAACTAAAATAATTCAAACTTTGACCTTGAATGAATTACGAAGAATGTTTATTTTTCAAAGTTTATTTTTTTTAAACCAAAGTTGTTGGCCGTAAATAATTTTGAAGATGACAATAACATTATGTTTAAATAAATATGTTATGATTTAGTATTTGTCAAGAAAATCTGTACAAAATCTTTTTTGCCTTTTCCGAACTAAAATAATTCAAACTTTTGACCTTTGAATGAATTACGGAGCTAATGCGCACTTCACAAGGTCTTGTCATTTCCTCACTCCCCCCACCCCCCGGCACTTCCACAGGCCACCAACAATTTCACGGTGTATGTGTTGCTCTTAATTTGTGAATTGATTTTTTCATTTTTATTTATTTTCGATCCAAAAAATAATTTGTTTCACTAGAACATGTATATTAATTAACTCTATCCATCAAAACATCAACTAATATGATAAAATTATACACTGGTAGCATTTAAATTAATCTTCGATAAGCTAATATAAAACTTATTCACACTAACTATATAATCAAATCAATAAATGCAAGATAAATCAATATATCATTGACTTCTCTTTATACTTATCATGACTTGCATATATACTCTTTATCTTTG
>BAUE01093615.1:0-12481 GCA_000787875.1 Solanum virginianum | reverse complement strand
GGCATGAAAAAGGACCTTGCAGAATTTGTGGCTCAATGTCCTAATTGTCAATAGGTGAAAGTTGAACACAAAAAGCCAGAAGGTATATACAATGTATAGAGATTCCAACATGAAAGTAGGATATGATCAATATAGATTATTTTTTTACTGGAGGGATATGATCAATATGGATTTCATTACTGGTTTACCTCGCTCATTTCAGAAGTTTGACTCCATATGGGTAATAGTTGATAGACTCACAAAGTAAGCGCATTTCTTGCCAATTAGGAGTGATTATATATTAGAAGAAATTGCGTAGCTATACCTCAAAGAGATAGTTAGGCTACATGGGGTTCCAACCTCCATTATATCTGACCGAGGAGCTCAATTCACTGCAAAATTTTGGAAGTCCTTCCAAAGGAGTTTAGGGACATAGGTGAACTTNNNAGTTTCAACCTCCATTATATCTGACCGAGGAGCTCAATTCACTGCAAAATTTTGGAAGTCCTTCCAAAGGAGTTTAGGGACATAGGTGAACTTAAGTACAGCTTTCCATCGTCAAACAGATGGTCAAGCAGAATAAACCATTCAGACACTAGAATATATGTCGCGAGCTTACGCATTGGACTTTAAGGGTAGTTGGGTGGATCACTTGCCACTTATTGAATTTGTTTATAATAATAGCTACCATTCTAGTATCAAGATGGCACCTTATGAAGCTTTGTATGGAAGAAAATGTAGATTGCCAATTGGATAGTTAGAAGTGGGTGAAACCACCTTACTTGGGCCAGATTTAGTACAGCAAGCCATGGAAAAAGTTAAGCTAATACAACAATGGTTGGAAACAGCCTAATGCCGACACAAATCCTATACAAATATTAGAAGAAGAGGACTGAAATTCTCAGTAGAGGATTGGGTATTCTTAAAAGTGTCTCCAATGAAAGGGGTTATGAGATTCGACAAGAAGGGGAAACTTTATATTGGGCCATATCAGATTACTAAGAGATTTGGACAGGTTGCTTATGAATTAGAGCTACCCCAAGAGTTTTCAATGGTTCATCCAGTTTTCCATGTCTCGATGCTTCAAAAATGCATAGGTGACTCATTTCGTATCACTCCTATTGAGGATGTACAAGTTATAGATGATCTCACATACGAAGAGGTACCTGTTGCTATTCTGGATCGGCAAGTTAAGAAGCTAAGGAATAAAGAAATAGCTTCAGTTAAAGTACTTTGGAGGAACCAGCAAGCTGAGGAGATAACATGGGAAGCTGAAGACACGATGAAGTCACGATACCCTTATTTATTTAAAGTTAAAGAAGAATCTTAACATATAAAATTGGGACACTAATAGGTATGTGTAATAAAATACTTGGTGTGCTATCAAAAGTTTGTATAAGTAAAGATTTAAATATGATTAAAGTATATAGCTATGCTAACATTCGAGGACAAATGTTCCTATGAGGGAGGATGCAGAACCCCACACACACTATAAGTATTTGTACCATACATATGAAGCATGATAGGGACTTTCAATTAGTGCCAATTTTAAAAGTGTTTGCATCTCACATTAAAGGGCGTCTTGTGTATCTAAAGTTTAAGAAAGTTGTGTGTATACATGTTGTGCTTCGAGTTGAGGGGACTAAGACCCCAAACAAAGGATAACAACTGAGATGATTGTAGGACTTAGGAAGCAAGAAGGTGAGTCAGCTACTCGCTTAGCTTGAACTTGCGAGTTAAACGGACACGAGACCCGATGTCAAAATTGTTCAATTTTGATTATGAATAAAGTCTGAGTTAAGGAGGTGTCTTTGGCCCATGTTTTGGTACTATAAATGGGGTGTATTTATAACCCAACATGATAGAGGAATAAGGCCCAACTACATTCTACAATACTTAACTAATTGGGCCAAAACAAAAGAAGGAAAATCTGCAAGTTGGACAGCCCAAGTCCATCACTTTAGAGATCCATTTTGGCCCATATTTATGTGAGAAGCTACTACATCACCAACTCTCTTATATTTACTTATGTGTGGTTACAAATACAAACCAAAGTCGGCCCAAAAGCCTTGTAAAAAGAATACATACAGCAAACCATTTGATGTCGCAATTGTGTTTTGATTGGAACTTGTGGGCTGATGTATACATAGCTATTGCTCCATGTTTTTCATTGTTGATCTGGTACTTTGCTGAGATTGCTTGAAGGCTAAGGTTATGTGTAAATGTGTGAAGAACAGTTGGTTAAAGTTGGGATAGGTTTGGAATTACCAACGTCGAAAGGTAGTTAAAAGATGTGAAGTTATGCTATCAGTTTGTGTGCTGCATAGAATTGTTGTGTGTCTTGTTTTGTGGACTATCATAAGGCTGCTATGATTCTACAATAGGCTGTACATGATGTGTAGATGTTAGTGTGTGTTAGAAAATGCAATTTAAGGGCAAAACAGTACGAAAATATGCTCGAAATTGTATTTGCATGCTTGCTGCTCGGGTGTTGTTTATATGTGAAGTTAGGTTTCTAAGATATGTCTATTGGTTTCTAATGCTAGTTTTATTACTTACTATGTTGTAGCTGAACATTTTGAGGTAGGGAAGGTTATCCCGAGGTAATTACGAGGTTGTACAGTGAGGTATGTAAGGCTATTTGATTTCCTATCACTTGGCATGAAACATAGATTCCTTATTGGTACATAAAGGCACTTACGAACTCCGACAAAATTAGTAACCATATTTTTACTCTTTCATGTGTTTATATGCTTCCATATATAGTCACTTCCAAAGCTACATACATACATAGTCACCTTTAAATTTACTTATATGCATATATTGTTGGATCGGGTGTCACATTTTGACATATATAAATATATACTATAGGATCGGGTGTCACTTTCCAACACATATAAATGTATACTATAGGATCGTGTGTCACTTTTCGACACATATAAATATATTATAGGATCAGGTGTCACGTTCTGACACATATATACTATATAATATATGTTGTGCACAAATTTTACAGAATTTCATATACAGTGTTTCCTACCTTACATATTCAGTACATTATCTCGTACTGACGTCCCTTATGGGGGACCTGCATTTCATGCTGCAGGTAGAGGTGTTGTAGATCTCCCCACTAGGAGTACAGGTTATCCAGTTGTGGTTATCAAGCTCCAGGTTGCTTCGGGGCTTTGCATGTCTAGAGCTTATATTTTGTACTATACAGTTAGTCGAGGCGGGGCCTGTCCTGACCCTTATCAGGCATGGGGGGGCTTTGCATGTCTAGAGCTTATATTTTGTACTATACAGTTAGTCGAGGCGGGGCCTGTCCTGACCCTTATCAGACACTTATCATTATTTAGAGGTTTTGTATACTATGTAAACTAAAGTGTAGTTAGATATCGTATTATAGACAGCGTGGCCCCAACGGCCTAGTCAAATGCTTTTCCTTTTGGCTTGTTAGTGCTATTTATTTTCTTAAAGGCATACTGAGGGTGGAAATTCCTTACAATGTATATAGAAGCTCACAGATATAGGTTGGTTCTCTCGGCCTTATTGGCAATGGGTGCCGGTCCGCCTTAATGGGATTTAGGGCGTGACAATTTTATGGGCCAAGGAACAGGAAGTAGGCTTTTTTGGCAGTTTTCTATGGGTGTTAGCCCACGGATTCTGGGTCTGTATGGGCTCTGGTGTAAGATTTCCCAAAAAGAATACGGCTGGGTGTGTAATGAGCCAAGCTAGAGGCCTAGGTCGGCCGGTAATAGTAGAGGAGGCCTAGTAGGATTTTATAGGCTAAGGAACAAAATACAGGCGATTTTGGCAGTTTTCAGTGGGAGTTATCCTAGGATTATGGTGTTGCACGAGGCTCTGGCGCAAGATTCCTAAAAAGTCAAATGGGTGGGTCCTCAACAAGCTCGGTAGGAGTACCAAGTAGCCTAGCGGTGGAGGCGGAGGCTTGGTAGGATTTTATGGGCCAAGGAATAGGAAACAGGCAATTTTGACAGTTTTCTATTGGTGTTAGCCTAAGGATTCTGGGGCTGCATGGGGGTCCGACGCAAGATTCCTTAAAAATCATAGGGGTGGGTCCGAAACGATCCCGATAAGAGGCTCAAGTGGCCCTACAGTATTAGTAGAGGCTTGGTAAGATTTTATGGGCCAAGGAACTAGAAACAGGCAGTTTCAGCTATTTTCGATGGGTGTTAGCCCATAGATTCTTAGGTTGCATGGGGCTCCGGTGCAAGATTCCCAAAAATTCATACAGATGGCTTCGGAACAAGTTCAGTAAAAGGCCAAGTAGCTCCACGACATTGGCAAAGGCCTGGTAGGATTTTATGGGTCAAAGAGCAGGAAACAAGCGATTTTTGCAGTTTTTTGTAGGTGTTCCCATAGATTCTGGCGCTGCATTAGTCTCGGAGCAAGATTCTCAAAAAATCAAATAGGTAGGTCATTCACGAGCCCAGCAAGTGGCCCAGGTGGTCTGGCAGTGTTGGCCGAGGCCTGGTAGGATTTTATAGGCCAAGGAAAAGGAAATAAATTATTTTGGCAGTTTTTGATCGGTGTGAGCCTACGAATTCTGGGGCTGCATAGGTCTCCGATGCAAGATTCTCAAAAACTCATATAGGTGGGTCCCTAATGAGCATGATAAGAGGCCCAGCTGGCCCGATAGCATTGGTGGAGGCCTAGTAGGATTTTATGGGCCAAGAAATAGGATATAGGTGATTTTGGTAGCTTTCGGTGGGTGCTAGCCCATGGATTCTGGGGCTGCATATGGCTCTGATGCAAGATTCAAAAAATATATTATGGGTGTGTCCGTAAGGAGTTCGGCAAGAGGCTTAAGTGATCGGTGGCATTCGCGGAGGCCTGGCAGGATTTTATGCTCCAAGGAACAGGAAACAGGTGATTTTGATAGTTTTCTACGGGTTTAGCCCACGAATTCCGGGCTGCATGGGGCTCCGGCGCTAGATACTTGAAAACTCATATGGGTGAGTCCACAATGAGCTCTGCAAGAAGCCCAAGTGGCCCGGCGGCATTGGCAAAGGCCTTGTAGAATTTTGTGGGCTAAGGAATAGGAAAAAGGTGATTTCAGTAGTTTTCGTTGGGGTTTATCCCACGATTTTGGTGTTGCATGGGGTTCCAGCATAATATTTTCAAAAGACCATATGGGTGGATCCATAACCAGAAGGAGACCCAGGGGGCCTTGCAGCATTGGTAGAGGCCTGGTAGGATTTTATGGGCCAAGGAACAGGAAAGAGGCGATTTCGACAGTTTTTATAGGTGTTAGCCCACAGATTCTTGTTCTATATGGGGCTCCAATGCAAAATTCCTAAAATATCATACGAATGGATCCGCAATGAGCCCAGCATGAGGCCTAAGTGGCTTGGCAGCATCGACAGAGGCCTTGTAGGATTTTATGGGCTAAGGAATAGGAAACAGGTGATTTCGGTAATTTTTTACGGTTGTTAGCCATGGATTCTGAGCTGCATGGGGCTCCAAAGGAAGATTCCTGAAAGATCATACGGGTGGGTCAACAACGATCCCGGTAAGAGGTCCAGGTGGCTTAACAGTGTTGGTAGAGGCCTAGTTAGATTTTATGTACTAAGGAACAGGAAACAAGCAATTTCAACAGTTTTTTGTGAATGTTAGCCCACAGATTCTGCGGCTGCATGGGGATCCGATATAAAATTCTTAAAAAATCATACGGGTGGGTCCCCAACGAACATATTAAGAGGCTAAGGTGGCCCGGCATCTTTGGCAGAGGCCTGGTAGGTTGGGCTAAGGAACTGGATACAAACACTTTTGGTAATTTTCGATGGGTGTTAGCCTATGGATTTTGGGGTTGCATGGGGCTCTGGCGCAAGATTCCCAAAAACTCATATGGGTGGGTTCGCAACGAGCCTGCATGTCCAAGTGACCTGGCGGAGCTGGCGGAGGCCTGGTATGATTTTATGGGCCAAAGAACAGGTAAAAGGTGATTTCGGTAGTTTTCTGTGGGTGTTAGGCCACGTATTGTGGGTTGTATGGGGCTCCGATAGAAGATTTCTTTAAAATCATATGGGTGGTTCCAAAATGAGCCCATCAAGAGGCACAGGTGGCCCAACTGCATTGGTGGAGGCCTGGTAGGATTTTATGGGCCAAGGAATAAGAAGCAGGCGATTTTGGCTGTTTTTGTGGGTGTTAGCCCATGGATTCTAGGGTTTCATAGGGCTTCGATGTAAGATTCGCAAATAATCATACGGGTGGTTCTGAAACGAGCTTAATAAGAGGCCCAAATGGCCCAATGGTGTTGGCGGAGGCCTGGTAGTATTTTATAGGCCAATGAACAGGAAATATGCGATTTCGGTAGTTTTTGGTAGGTGTTAGCCCACGGATTCTGGGGCTGCATGGTGCTTTTGTGCATGATTTGCTAAAAATCATACCGGTAGGTTCGTAACGAGCCCAGCAAGAGGCCAAGGTGGCCTCGCGATGTTGACGAAGGCCTAGTAGGATTTTATGAGCCAAGAAATAGAAAACAGGCTGATTCGGTAGTTTTTGGTGGATGTTAGACCACGTATTCTGGGGCTATATGGGGCTCCGATGCAAGATTCCCAGAAAATCATACAAGTGGCTCCACAATGAGCTTGTCAATAGGCCCAGATGGCCTGCAGCGTTGGCAGAGGCCTGGTAGGATTTTATGGGACACGGAACAAGAAATAGGCGATTTTGGTAGTTTTCGATAGGTGTTAGCCCACGGACTCTGGCACTGCATGGGGCTTTGGTGCAAGATTCCTGACAAATCATATGAGTGGGGCCGAAATGAGCCTACCAAGAGGCCAATGTGGCCCGATGGCATTGGCAGAGGCCAAGTAGGATTTTATGGGCGAAGGAATAGGAAACAGGTAATTTTGGCAGTTTTCTGCGAATGTTATCCCATAGATTCTGGGGTTGCGTGGGACTCCTGCACAAGATTCTCGAAAACTCATATAGATGGGACTATAACTAGCTCATCAAGAAGCCTATGTGGCTAGGCAGTGCTGGCAGAGGTGTGGTAGGATGTTATGGTCCATGGAATAGGAAACAGGCAATTTCCGTAGTTTTCGTTGGGTGAACGCCCACAGATTCTAGGGTTGCATGGAGGTCAATGAAGAATTCTTGAAAAATCATATGGTGGGTCTGCAATAAGCCCAGTAATAGGCCTTGGTGGCCTGGTGGCGTTAGCGGAGGCCTAGAAGGAGTTTATGGGCCAAGGAACAGTAAACAGGCGATTTTGGCATTTTTCAATTTATGTTAGCCCACGGATTCTACGGTTGCATAGGGTTTTAGTGGAAGATTCCTAAAAAATCACGGATGGGTCTGCAATGAGCCCATAAGAGGACAAGGTGGCCTGGTGGTGTTTGCGGAGGCCTGATAGGATTTTGTGGTCCAAGGAACAGGAAATAGACGATTTCACTAGTTTTTCTGTGGGTGTTAGCCCATGATTCTGGGGCTGCATGGGGCTTCACTGCAAGATTCCCAAAAAATTTTACTAGTGGGTCCGCAACAAGCTGGAAAGTTGCCCAGATGGCCTAACAACGTTGCCAGAGGCCTAGTTGGATTTTATGGGATAAAGAATAGGTAAATGGTGATTTCGGCAGTTTTTTTGGTAGGTGTTAGCCCATGAATTCTAGCGCTGTATGGGGTTACGATGCAAGATTCCTAAAAAATCATACATGTGGGTTCAAAATAAGCTAGCAAGAAGCCCAGGTACCACGACGGCTTTGGTGGAGGCTGTAGGATATTATGAGCCAAAAAACAAGTAAAGGGTGATTTCGGCAATTTGATGGGTGTTAGCCCACAGCTTCAGGAGCTGAATGGGGATCCAGCGCAAGATTCTAAAAAAATCATACAGGTAGGTCTGGTAGGATTTGGTCCGTAATGAGCCCGGCAAGAGGCCCAGGTGGCTCGGCAGGGTTGGAGGAGGCCTAGTCGGATTTTATGGTCCAAGGAACAAAAACCAGGTGTTGGAGGAGGCCTAGTAAGATTGTGGCGCTGCAAGGGGCTCTGACGTAAGATTCCCAAAAAGTCATATGAGTGGGTTTGTAACAAGCTTGATAAGAGGCCCATGTGGCCAAACGTCGTTGCTGGAGGTCTGGTAGGATTTTCTGGGCTAAGAAACAGGGAACAGGTGATTTCTGCAGTTTTATGTAGGTGTTAGCCGACAAATTCTCCGGCTGAATGGGGTTTTGGTGTAAGATTCCTGAAAAATTATACAGATGGGTCAGCAATGAGCTAGGCAAGAGGCTCAGGTGTCCCGGCAGCACTGGTGGATGCATGGTAAGATTTTATGGGCTAAGGAATAGGAAACAGGCGATTTTAATAGTTTTCGGTGGGTTTTAGCCCATGGATCTGGGGCTGCATGGGGCTCCAATGCCCGATTCCTAAAACATTATACGAGTGGGTCCATAAGGCACCCAAAAAGAGGGCTAAGTGGCCCAACAGCATTTGCAGAGGCCTGGTAGGATTTTATGGGCCAAGGAATAGGCAACAGGCGATTTCGACAGTTTTCTGTTGGTGTTAGCCCTCGAATGTTGCGGTTGCATAGGGCTTCAATGCAAGATTCCATAAAAATAATACGGGTAGGTTCGCAATGAGCCCGTCAAGAGGCTTAGGTTGGCCGGCGGCATTGGCGGAGGCCTGGTAAGATCTTATGGGCCAAGGAGAAGTAAATAGGGTATTTCAACAGTTTTTGGTGTGTGTTAGCCCATAGATTATGGGACTGTGTGGGGATCCGATGCAAGCTTATAGGGGTGGATCCGCAACGAGCCCAACAAGTGATGTAGGTGGCCTAGCATCTTTAGCAAAGGTGTGCTAGGATTTTATGGTGCAAGGAATAGGAAACGGGCGACTTTTATAGTTTTCTATGGGCGTTATCCCATAGATTCTAGCGCTGCATGGGTCTTCAGCACAAGATTCTTGAAAAATCATACAGGTAAGTGTGAAACAAGCCTGGCAAGAGGCCCAAGTGGCCCGAAAGCATTTACGGTGGCCTAGTAGAATTACATGAGCCAAGGAACAGGAAACAGGCAATTTCGGTAGTTTTTGCTGGGTGTTAGCCCATGAATTATAGGGTTGCACTGGGCTTCGGTGCAAAATTCCCAAAAAAACATATGGATATGTCCACAATGCGCCCGGAAAGAGGCTAGGTGGCTCAGCAGCATTGGCAGAGGCCTAGTAGGATTTTATGGGCTAAGAAACAGGAAACAGGAGATTTTGGAAGTTTTCGGTGGGCGTTAGCCCTCGAATTCAGGGGCTACATGAGGCTCCGATGCATGATTCTTATAATAGCATACGAGTGAGTCCGAAATGAGCCAAGAAAGAGGCTAGGTGGCTTGGTAATGTTGGCGGAGGCCTAGTAGGTCTTTATGGGCTAAAGAATAGGAAACATGTAATTTCAACAGGTTTTGGTGTGTTTTAGCTCACGAATTCAAGGGTTGCATGGGGCTCCAGTGAAAGATTCTGAAAAAATCATACAAGTTTTCCTGCAATGATCCCAACAAGAGGTCAAGGTGGCCCATCAGCATTAGCGGAGGCCTGATAGGATTTTATAGGCCAAGGAATCGAAAACATGAGATTTTGGCAGTTCTCTGTGCTGTTAGCCCATAGATTTCGAGCTACATGGGGCTCTGGAACAAGATTCCTGAAAAATTATATGGGTGGGTCTGCAACAAGCTCGGCAAGAGGCCCAAGTGGCCTAGTGGCATTGGCAGAGGCCTGGTATGATTTTATGCACCAACGAATAGGAAACTAGCAATTTCGACAGTTTTTAATGGGTGTTAGCCCACGGATTATGGCGCTGTATAGGGCTTCGATATACGATTTTTGAAAAATCATCTAGGCAGGTCCACAACGAGCCTCCCAAGAGGCTTAGGTGGCCCGACAGCATTGACTTAGGCCTAGTAGGATTTTATTGGCCAAGGAATACGAAACAAGTGATTTCAGTAGTTTTCTGTGGGTTTAGCCACTAGATTCTATGGCTACAGGGAGCTTTGGCATAAGTTTCTAGAAAAATCATATGGGTGGTTCTGCAATGAGCCAGATAAGAGGTCCATATGGCCCGCTACATTGGCGGAGGCCTAGTAGGATTTTATGGGCCAAAGAACATGAAACAAGCGTTTTTAGCAATTTTCGATGGGTATTAGCCCAAGAATTCTAGTGCTAGCATGGGGCTCCAGTGCAACATTCACAAAAAAATATACGGGTAGGTCCCCAGTGAGCCTGGCAAGAGTCCCATGTGGCCAGGCGGCATTGGCGGAGGCCTGATAGGATTTTATGGGAGAAGAAATAAGAAATAGGCAATTTCAAAAGTTTTCTATGGGTGTTAGCCCACAGCTTCAGGAGCTGAATGGGGATCCAGCGCAAGATTCTAAAAAAATCATACAGGTAGGTCTGGTAGGATTTTATAGGCCAAGAAACAGGAAACAGGCAATTTTTGGCAGTTTTCTATGGGTTTTAGCCCATGGATTCTAGGATTTCCTGGGGCTTCGGCATAAGATTCCGGAAGAGTTATGCACAAGATTTTTTATGAGTTATTTAGGTGTGTTCGCAATGAGCCTAAAATATGCCTAAGTGCCTCAATGACGTTGGTGTAGGACTGGTAGGATTTCATGGACAAGGAATAGGAAACTAGCAATTTAGGTCGTTTTCTATGGGTGTTAGCCCACGGATTCTGGGGCTGCATATGGCTCCGGCGCAAGATTCCTGAAAACATCACACAGGTGGGTCTGAAAAAAGCTTGACAAGAGGACTAGGTGGCTTGGCAACATTAGCAGAGGCCTGGTAAGATTTTATAGCCAAGAAAAAGAAAATAGGAGATTTCAACAGTTTTCTATAGGTGTTAGCCCATAGATTCTAGGGCTATATGGGGCTTCGGTGTAAGATTCCCAAAAAATCATATAAGTGGGTCGGTAATGAGCCCAATATGAGGGCCAAATGGCTAGGTGGCATTGGCTGAGTCCTTGTAGCATTTTATGGGCCAAGGAACAGGCAACATGTGAGGTGGCTCAGCAGCATTGGCAGAGGCCTAGTAGGATTTTATGGGCCAAGGAACAGGAAATTGGAAATTTTCTATGGGTGTTAGCCCACAGATTCTAGGCTGCATGGGGCTCTGGTGCAAGATTCTCCAAAAATTCTAGATTTTCTATGGGATTTTATGGGCCATGGAACAGGGAACAGGTGATTTTTGCAATTTTATATGGGTGTTAGCCCACAGATTCTCGTGCTTCATGGGGCTCCGCCGTAAGATTCCCAAAAAATCATATGGATGGGTCAGCAATGAGCTCAACAAGAGGCTCAGGTGGCTCGGCAGCATTGGTGGAGGCTTGGATTTGGGGTTGCATTAGGCTCCAATGCAAGATTCTTAAAAAACCATATGAATGGCTCGATAATGCACCCAGCAAGAGGCCTAGGTGGCCCGACAGCATTGGCAAAGGCCTGGTAGGATTTTATGGGCCAAGGAACAGGCAACATGTGATTTCGGCAGTTTTCTGTTGGTGTTAGCCCATAGATTCTGGGGTTGTTGGGCTCCGATGCAAGATTCCATAAATATCATATTGGTGGGTCCTCAACGAGCCCACTATGAGGCTCAGGTGGCTCGGTGGCTATCACGCCCCAAATCCCATTAAGGCGGACTGGCACCCATTACCGATAAGGCCCAGGACAACCAACCTATATCTATGCGCATTCTATATACATTATAAGGAATTCCACCTTCAGTATGCCTTTAGGAAAGTAAATAGCACTAATAAGCCACAAGGAAAAACATATGACTAGGCCATTGGGGCCACGCTGTCCAAAGTACAAAATATGACCACACTTTAATTTACATATTCTACAAAACCTCTAAATGATGACCAGTGTTTGATAAGGGTCGGGACAGGCCCCGCCTCAACTAACTGTACAATACAAAAACATAAACTCTAGACATGTCAAGCTCTGAAGCAACCTAGAGCTTGGTGACCACTGCTGGATATCCTGTACTCCTACTAGGGTGGTCTGCTAGCACCTGTACCTGCAGTATGAAATGCAGGTCCCTCGTAAGAGACGTCAGTATGAGATAATGTACTGAATATGTAAGGCAGGAAATACAATATGTGAATTGATAACTTAAGTGAACTGTGCACTGTCATATGCTAAGTGACCACCTGTAGTTATATTGTGGGATCATGTAATTTAAATTCTTTATATCACTTTACCCTCGGGCTGATCTTTTGGAAAGTCACATGACTGGAGCTGTAGAATGGTGTAGGCAGCATCTAACATATAGATAACTATACAATACCATATGACAATGAAAGAAGTACGTTACAACATTAATGAAGTGCGTATGAAATGAAACAACTCGTGCACCTTATTGAGTAACAAGAACCCATGTAACTTGGCAACAATGCATGTATGTAGATTTGAAGTGACTATGAACATACACCTGGTCCTGTAATATGTGTATATATATATATATATATATGTCAGAATGTGACATCCGATCCTATAGTATATA
>BAUE01093661.1:0-12459 GCA_000787875.1 Solanum virginianum | reverse complement strand
TTATGAGTATTGAGTCTTGGGAGGAGTATCGAGCACCGACATGGGTAAGAGTGAGTCCCACTCACACTCATTAACTACGTCACCAAGCGTAGGATGAGGATTAAACCATTACTTCACATGGTGCCTCTTGAGGTAAAGTCCCTAAAAACAATAGAGGACTTTAAAGGTTAGATCCCTTGTGGACCATAAGCGTTCCTTACCTGGCAAGTATGGAACGGTATGGCAATATCAGCAGGATTATTGTGCAATCATTGCCTCATAAGTGATTATTGTCCGAATAAGAGAAACTTTCATAAAGTTTCCACCTTAAGTACTCTAAGTCGAGTTGAGTTGATTGATGAGGTTTGATTGGTTGATGGGTCGCTTGTCTACTCTTTATTCTTGCTTTAGGTAGACATTTGACATTCTGATTGAATATTATATTGATTTGATGTTGTTTCCATATAATTCTACATGTTTCTATTTCATTCAACCATTTTACATACCAGTACATTCCACATACTGATGTCTTTTTTTGGATTCCGTTGTTTTATGATACAGAGCAGGTACTAGAGATCATGAACAGACATTATTTATTTTCATATTGCTTATTAGAGTTAGATTTTGAGTTAGCCTTATTTTATTTTGAGGTAGCCATGGGTCAGCCATTGGCACCATTTCATAGTGATAGAGGCTTCAGAAAGTAAAGTTGAGACTTGATGTTGAGACTTGTTAAGCTAGTTTCTTTCTTACTAGCTTATTTATTCTAATATGATATTTGAGTTAGAGATTGTCCATTCTTATCTTTAGTCTTCTACTGAGTTTTCTGAGCTATATTGAATGAATTGATGTGATGAGGCCAAGTGGTTCAATTGGAGACTAGCAATAGTCTCTGAGTGCCGACCACGTCTAGGGTACCCTCCTGGGGCGTGACATAAACATAATAAAAATAAATAGAGAAGATTTTTTATGATGGTTAAATTTCTACACAAATCTTTTTCAACTAAAATAAATTTGATCGAAAAAGAAAATAGTTAAAAAAAAACTTTCAAATAATAATAAAAAAGTAAAAAAAAAACTCTAGAAAAAATGAAACCCGAAAATTTCCAAAATAAAGAGGTTTAAAAAACGTCTAGAAAAATATGTAAACTTTCAAAATATAGACTTGATAAGAAAAATTATAAATAATAATAATAATAATTTTTTTTAAAAAAAAGACACATCTCAAAATAAAAATAAATAAAAAGTAAAAAAAACCTAAAAATTGTCCAATAAATAGGCCAAAAAAAAAAAGAAAAACATAATATATGAAAAAAGGTCAACTTTTTTCTATGAACAATTTACCTAAAATTTAAGATTGAGAAAACTAACTCGCGAAACATTAGAGTTCTGCAATGCAATATTAATTCCAATTAGACAATAACACTAAAACACATATAATCTATATAGGGAGTAAATTTATATTCACGTCAAAGCAACACACCTATACAACACTTGGTATAGAGGTAATATTTACCATCTTTTATAACATATTATTCCGTAATTCATATGCATGATGGTTGATAATTTGTATGCATATTTATTGACTTTAATTTTTATTTGTATGTATGCTTACCTGCTTGGAAGAAATATATGTCTTTGTCTAAAAATTTAAATAACTTTCAAAATACAACTCTACAATCCCTATCCAAAGGAACTATAAATTAGTATTCAATATAAATTATAGCGTTCACGTATATGACCCAAGTTATTGAAACTACTATGTTCGTTCTCTTGCTAAAGTCTCAAAATAAAAGAAAATAAATGATAACTAAATATTTTATTGTTTGAATTATATTGTAGTAGAAAATATGAATATATTAATTATAATTCATATCAAGGTAGATAGGAGGTCGACATGAATTTAAAATGCAACCCGAATGGAAGATTTTGAATGCAAATACAAACAACAGATAATCGCATAAAATGAGACGAAGGGAGAATGCGAAATAATGGATTACTACATCGACATTCATGAGGTGTTTGTTCTCTAAACGAGGGTTTTTAGCGGAAGCGGGCTTGATTTAAAATCAAATAAGATCAAACAAAACATCTACTAAAACATATACAAACATATGTAAATGGAACCCAAATTGAGTTTTTAGATACATCTCGATAAGTAAAAATGAAGTTTCTAATTAAACCCCAAAAATGTTTCAAGTTTTGAGAAACTAAACTTGAAATTAGCTAAATTACTCCAACTAATTCACCCAATGCTCAATAATCTGTGTTTAACCCAAATTAAACAAAAAAAAGCATAGAATAGAATCCCCAAATCCTTCAAGCAACAAAATTAAATCTATCAAATACGCCACTGTACCAAATTATACTTGAAATCAATTAGATTGTTCCAAATAGTTCATTCCAATACTCAATAATATGTGGTTAAGCCATATAAATTTAAAAAAATCACAGAATCGTCATTCGAAACCCAAAATCGGGTAACAACTAAAATCCAAATGGAGTTTTTAGATGAAGATCAATTTACCTGAATTACATAAATAACATGAACGCCCTCTCTGGTGTGAACACTTCTATCATGTAACTTATATATTAAGAGTTAGCTTCAGTGTAGATATTTCTCAGATTTGGGTCTATTTGTGGGGGGGTTTTTGATTGAAATATTTATTCGTTTCATGTTTCTTACCTATATTGTTTACCTTAGCCTATTTTACATACAGTACATTCCACATATTAATGCCCCTTTGGCGCTGCATCATTTTTATGATGCAGATTTAGTAGCCAGAGGACTTTAGCAGGCAAATCATTGAGGTTCACAGATTTTCAGACAGAGACTTGGTGAGTCCTCCCCTGCATTTGGAGGATGTCCTTAAATCCCTTTTCTGTTATTTTGAGTTATTTTATTGGATTGAGGTAGCCATGGTCTGTAATGGTACCTTCTTAGACAGTAGTTATAAAGGCTTCATAAACATAGACAAATGATGACTGATGTTGGGGTTTCTTTTCCCCTATTTGTTTTTTTATATTGAGATTTTTCCTCTATTTTTATTTCATTTGTTAGATGTAGATAATGTCTTATAGCCTACTGATAGCTTAAATTTTATTTAATATCTTCCGCTAATCAATTGATGAAATGAATACGATGAGACTAGGTGGTTTGCTTAAGGGCTAGCAATAGTCTCCAAGTGCCAGTTACATCTAGGGTACCACCGGGATGTGACAAACTTGGTATCAAAGTACAAAATTTAAGTGTCCTAAAGAGTTTATGAAGCTGTGTCTAGTAGAGTCTTGTTTATGGGTGTGTTGTGCACCACACTTCATATGCAGGAAGCTATAGGATATTAGGAAGTGTTCCCTTCTTCTGTGATCTGAATTTGTGCAATGGAGTTTAATTCTATGAAAAATCTCATCTTAATTCATACATTCCACGTTTGCATAAAATATCGCCAAAAAGAACAACTGCTCAGAGAGATGCCTCAGTGTAATGACCCTGAAGGTCATTTTTGGTATTTTCAGCAAAATTACTATTTTTGCTCTTCTTAAAAGTTGCCTTGAGTAAAAGTTTGACTTTGGTCAACATTTGGGGTTCGAAAGCTCGGATTGAAATTCTGTAGTTGTCAAACTAACACTAGAAATGGTTTCACTGCAATTTTTAGAGATTCTAAGAATATTTTTGAGTTTTCGAGTCCGAAACTACTTTTAACGAACTTTCTCAGGTTTTGGGTCAAAGAGGCCTCAATTACAAATTCTGATATTTCTATTGGATTCGAAACGTTGATTTTGGTCTAGGAGGATCTTTTGTTTAGTTCCTGGAGCTTTCGTATGTTTTTGACCTATCGATTGATTTTGATATTGGGAAGTGGGACCCATATTGGTATAAAACAATCTCCATTGGAAATTTTGACTACACCATTGAGTTCAAAATGCTGTTTCCAATAAGATTTCATATATGAATTATATTTTTTCAACTTTGGATGAGGTCGGAGCATCGAATTTAAGTTTGAAGGTTGCTGAAAATGTTGAAACGAGCGGGTGACGTGGCCCAATAAGGTTTCGCTCCGATAATAACTAAAATGCAACTTCTGAACCCCGACATCTCCAGAACTATTGAAATTTTCAAAATTTCAATCCAAGCTCCTGAACCCCAAATGTTGACTAAAGTCAAACTTTGGCTTCGGTAACAACTAAAATGCAACTTCTGCCCTAAAATCTTCATTTAACTCCAAATTAAGTTCTACAAGTTTTCCTGGACCAGATTTGGCATTCTGAAGCTGATGGAATCGACAAAAATCACAATCCGACAATTGAAACTCAAAACGGCTAGAAAACTCAAATTTTCCAACTTAAGACTTTAATAAAACTCTTTCATTTGCAAACCTGAAGCTTATCACCATACTTTTGAAATCTAACTTTTAGCATTAGCCAATAATGACTCAAGGCAACTTTTAAGAAGAGCAAAAATAGTAATTTGGCTAAAAATACCAAAAATAACCTTTAGGGTCATTACACTCAACCCCTGCTACTGAGAATGCCTAACCAGAGGTCCTGGTTCAGATAGAGGCAAGGAGATAGGGATGGCCTGCAAGGACTGCTGAGGTCCCACAGGCGCCCCCGCACAGCCTCAGCCAGCTCCAACTTTCGAGGTAGAGTTTAGGGGAGCCATTACTATGCTAACTCAGTTGGTGGCCTCCCAAGGTAACAATCGAGGTCCTTAGGCTCCTAGTTCTAGCTCACAAGAGTCCTCAGCTGCAACCCAACTCAAAGATTTCTCGAAGATGAACCCGCCAATGTATACAGGGTCAAAGGTTGAGGAGGACCCGCAAAATTTTATTGATCAAAATGTATAAGGTCCTGAAAGCTATGCACACCAATGAGATTAAGGGAGTTGAGCTTGCTTCCTACCAACTGAAGGATGTTTCTAAAGCTTGGTATAACTAATGAGAGGATAGTAGAGGTGAGAATGCAGAGCTTGCAGAATGGGAAAAGTTTAAAGCTACTTTCCTTGACCATTTCTTTTCTCAAGAGTTGAGGGAGGCGAAGATGGATGAGTTCGTGAACCTAGAGCAAGGAGGGATGGCAGTTAAGGAGTACAACCTTAAATTTCTTAAGCTGTCTAGGTATGCTCCGAAGTTGATGCAAGACATGAGGACTAGGATGAAGAAGTTCATGTCTGGCTTGGACAGACATATGCAGAGGGAGTGCAAGGTAGCTTTGTTAATCTCCGGCATGGAAATCTCTAGGATTATGGTGTATCCCCAACAAATAGAGGAAGATAAGAGGAGAGATAGAGAGGAGTAGTTGAACAGAAAATCAAAATCAACTGGGTATGAGCCTAGCCAGCAGAGATAGAATAAGGGTAACAAGTCATACTTTTAGAAGAGATCATCTCACTATGCACCTTCTGTAGCAAGTGCGCCCCTCCAGCTAAACACGTATGATCAGGGGTCTCAAGGTTATCAGAATTTTAGGGCTCAAGGTACATAATCTTAGATAAGTGTGACCCAAGGTGCAAGGGGAAAGCCATTATGTGATAAGTGTGGTAAGCTTCATCTGAGTGAGTGTGTGTGGGTAAAGATATGTACTATTTATGTGGATAGACTGGTCATTTGCAGTTTGAGTTTCCAAAGAGGAGACGAGGTGAGGGGAGCAACAGACAATTCTTCGCAGCACACCCAGTTGGCAATCATCAGAGGAGTACTACTACGGGCATAGAAGGTGGGACAAACATCTTTATGCTATGGGTAATCGACAGGATCAGGATTGTTACAGGTATGCTTCGAGTCTTTACCTTTGATTATTATGCATTGCTTGATCCGAGTGTCACTTTGTCTTTTGTGACTCCTTATGTGGCTCGTAAATTTGGGATTCTTCTAGTGTGTTTGCTTAAACCTTTTACTGTATCTACTCCTACTGGTGAGTCTATCTTAGCTGAGAGAGTTTACAGGAGTTGTATAGTGTTCATTTATCTCAGAGATACCTTCGCTGATTTGGTAGAATTGGAGATGAATGACTTTGATGTGATATTTGGCATGGATTGGCTTCACGCCTGTTATGCTTCTGTTGACTGTAGAACCTTTCCTAATAGCCTGTTCTTGAGTGGAAAGGGAGTTCCATTGCACCTAAGGGAAAATTGATCTCTTATCTTATAGCCAAAAAGTTAATCTCCAAAGGTTGTATTTGTCACCTCGTGCGAGTTAAGTCTGATGATGTTGAATCTTCTATTCTTGAGTCAGTCTCGATTGTGAATGAGTTTCCTGATGATCTACCTGGAGCCACTTTTGATAGTGAGATTGACTTCGGGATTGATGTTCTTCTCGAGACCCAACCCATTTCAATTTGACCTAATAGAATAGCTCCCGCTGAGTTGAAAGAATTGAAAGAACGGTTGAAAGAATTGTTAGAGAAAGGTTTCATAAGGCCTAGTATTTTTTCTTGGGGTGCCCCTGTCCTATTCGTGCATAAGAAAGATGTATTTGTCAGAATGTGCATAGACTACTGGCAACTGAACAAGGTCACAATAAAGAATAAGTATCCTTTTCCCAGGATAGATGATCTATTTGATCAATTTCAAGGTACTACTTGCTTCTCCAAGATAGACCTCAGATCAAGTTACCATCAGTTGAAGGTGAGGGAAAGTGATATTCCAAAGACAATCTTTAGGACACGATATGACCATTTTGAGTTCTTGGTCATCTCCTTTGGGTTGGCTAATACACCTGCAGCTTTTATAGATTTGAAGAACAGGGTATTCAGACCATATCGTGATATGTTTGTGATCGTGTTTATTGATGATATTCTGGTGCATTTAAAGGATGAAGAGGAGCATACTAATCATTTTAGAGTGGTTTTGTAAATACTCAAGGACCATGATTTGTATGTGAAATTCTCAAAGTGTGATTTTTGGCTTAAGTCTATGGTCTTACTTGGCCATGTTGTAGGGGATAGTATTCGGGTGGATACCCAAAAGATTGAAGCGGTTAAGAATTGGCATCTCTCCGATGAAAATAAGAAGCTTCTTGGGATTGGGGGCTAGTATCAGAGATTTGTTGAGGGTTTTTTTTCTTTGTCAGCACCTTTGACCAAGCTGACTCAGAAGAAGGTCAAGTTCCAGTGGTCGGCGAATATGGAATGGGTTTCTAAGAGTTGAAGGCTAGACTGACTATTGCACCTGTTCTGACTTTGCCCGATGGGAAGGGAGATTTTGTGATATACTGTGATGCATCTAGAGTTGGATCGGGTTGTTTACTAATGCAGAGAGGGAAGGTAATAGCTTATGCTTCCAGACAACTTAAGATCCATGAGAAGAATTATTTGACTCATGATCTTGAGTTGACAGCAGTGGTGTTCACACTTAAGATGTGGCGTCACTATTTGTATAGAGTGCACATGGACATGTTCACTGACCACAAGAGCTTGCAATACGTGTTCAGTCAGAAAGAGCTCAACCTGCGGTAGAGAAAATGGCTGGAGTTGCTCAAAGATTATGACACAAGCATTCTCTACCTCCTAGGTAAGGCTAACATTGCTGTTGATGCTTTTAGTAGGTTGTCTATGGGTAGCACTGCTTATATGGAGGATGGGAAGAGAGAATGAAGTTCATAGATTATCTCGACTGGGAGTGCAACTTGAAGAGAACAATGAAGGCAGGGTCAATTTTCAGAATGGGCCTGCTTCATCCTTAGTGCCAGAAGTGAAGGAAAAGCAAGACCAAGACCCAGTTTTGTTCCCATTGAATGAAGCGGTTCACAAGCAAAAGGTGATGGTTTTCTCCAAAGGGAGAGGTGGAGTATTTAGATACCATGGTAGATTGTGTATGCCCAATGTTGATGGTGTTCGAGAGAGGATCATGGTCAAAACTCATAGTTCCAGATATTCTATCAATCCTGGTTCTACCAACATATACCACAACTTGAGGGAAGTTTATTGGTGGATTGGAATAAAGAGAGACATTGCTAAATTTGTCTCCAAGGGTCCCACTTGTCAACAGGTAAAGGTTGAACATCAGAGACCGTGTGGATTGGCACAGAATTTTGAAATTCCTGAAGGAAATAGGAGATGGTCAACATGGATTTTGTTTACGGTTTACTGAGATCTCAAAAGCAGCTTGATTCGATATGAGTAATTATGGATAGGATGACTAAGTCAGCCCATTTCTTGGCGGCAAGACAACTAATACGACTGAAAAGTATATCCAACTATACATTCATGAGATTGTGAGGTTACATGGAGTTCTCTTATCTATTATCTCAAATAGAGGAGCTCAATTCACCTTCCAATTTTGGAGATCTTTTCAGAAGGGATTGGGTACAAAAGTAAATCTGAGCACAATTTTTCAACCTCAGACAAATGGACAAGCAGAGCGCATCATTCAGACTTTGGAGGATATGTTGAGAGCTTGCATCATCGACTTTAAGGGGATTTGGGATGATCAACTACTATTGAATAAGTTTTCGTACAACAACATTTACCATAGCAGCATTCAGATAGTCCCTTATGAGGCATTGTACGAAAGGAGAAGTAGATTATCGATTGGTTGGTTTGAGGTTGGTGAAGTTGAATTGATTGGACCTGATCTTGTCCATCAATCCATGGAAAAGGTGAAAGTCATCAGGGAAAGGTTGAAGACAGCGCAAAGTCGATAGAAGTCGTAGACGGATGGGAGGAGAAGGGACTTAGAGCTTGAGGTGGGTGATTGGGCGTACTTGAAGATGTCACCCATGAAGGGTGTCATGAGATTTGGTAAGGAGGGAAAGTTGAGTCCATGCTATATCAGACCATACCAGATTGTGAAGAGGATTGGGAAAGTCGGTTGTGAGCTAGACTTGCCTTCTGAGTTAGACGGGATTCATATGGCATTCCACATTTCGATGTCGAAGAAGTGTTTGGGAGATCCTGCTTTGGCAATTCCTATTGAGAGTACGAGAGTAAAGGATAGCTTGTCCTATGAGGAAATTGCAGTCCAGATTCTTGATTGACAAGTTCGTAAGCTGAGGAATAAAGAGATATCCTCCGTCAAAGGTCTATGGAGGAATCAATTCATTGAGGAAGCTACATAGGAAGCTAAGGAAGTGATGAAACTCAAATAACCATACCTATTCATGCCGAATGATGATGATGTTGAAGGTAATTTTACTTCCTTAATGCTATTAAAAGTTCAATTCTCGAATTTGATGCATTGATTCTAATTCTTGAGTCTAAGATAGAAAGAAAGTGATGGATAGTAAAGAGTTCGAGAGTTCTCAAGTGAGGAGCGAGATGTGTTTTGGGTTACTCGTGTCTTTATTCGATCTTTAGTCATCATTCAAGGACAACTGGTACCAAGGGGGAGATGATGTAACACCCCGTAAAATTATTGAAATGTCCTTTAAAATATAATCTACGCCATAACATACCTTCTAAAGCTCCAATAGGAAATTCGAAACTGAATTTGCGATCAGCAGGAAAAATTGAGTGGAAATATGATCTTAACCCGATTTAAGAGCAACCGAGTCGAAAAATAATTTTTGCTAAATAATGCAAAAACAGTGTCAATCCGCGTCCCTGGCGCGATGCGAAAAGGGCGCGGAGTGACACTTGTTCTTTTTTTGACAAGAACTTGAATTTTCAAAAAATATATATGTCTGCGCTAGACACGAACATGTGTCTGCATAAGCATAAGTTTTATTTGTAATTTGGGAAGGGTATATTGGGTATTTCTAATCTATTTTTAAATCCCAAAATGTGTTTTTAGGTATCAATTTCCTATGAATGGTTTCAAAAATTCATATTTTTCTTAAGCCTAAACATAAGTTCTTAGAGAAAAAGAAGAAAGATCTTGAGGGTTTCAAAGTTTAGGCTCAAATTTCCTTGAAGAGACTTAGAAAACCTTCATACTAGGTATGTAAAGACTACTTAGAACATGATATTGTTCTCCCATATGCTTCTTGATTGATTTAGGTTGAATAGTTGATAGTTGATGGGTCTTGTATGTTAGAATTCTTGACTTTTTCTTGAAAATTATCCTTAATTTCTATGTATTTTCTTAAATTGATAATCATCATTACTTGAATTAAGTGTTTATATGTATAATTGTATGATTTCGTGAATACTCTACATGATTTCTGTATTAAAGACCTTAAAAATAAACTTAAGAGTAATGTCTAGAGCCTTGACTGTCGGGGTATATTGATTGCTATGATCTGTGTCCTGAGGTGAGTGTATTGAGGACTGAAGTTGATATAATTAGTGTCTGTAGAGTATAAACAAGATTGGAATAAAGTTTGAAATGATGATCCTACTCTTTGAGTTGATAGATGATGAGATGAATTGAGATATCTTACCCGTACAGGCTAGATGATGGAAGTTCTTGATTGATCGACAGTTTATGAGCAAGTCGAATTATGGGAGGAGTATTGAGCAGTGAAATAGGTAAGAGTGAGTCCCACTCGCACCAATTAACTATATGTCCAACGTCGGAGAGGATTGGATCGTGAAAGCGGATGTTTCCTTTGTCCCATAGAGGACTTGACAGACTTTTAGATCTATTGATAGACTCGTCCTTTGCCCCGACAAGGTACTGGATGGATGTGATAATGATATCTCTCTGTTGTATCATCACCGACTCATAGGTGATGGTTGTCAGTTAAAGAAACTCCCAGATAGGTTTCATGTTGATAGTACTCTAAGGTTGATGTGATAGACTGAGTCTCGATTGATGGTAATATGATAAAGTCCTGTTTCCTTATTCCTAAGTGAGATTGAGTATCTGAATGAGCTAATGTCATTTCATGTTTCTTACCTATATTGTTTACCTTAGCCAGGTTTACATACAGTACATTTCATATACTAACGCCCCTTTGGCGCTGCATCATTTTGTGATGCAGATTCAGTAGAGAGAGGACTTTAGCAAATGAATCATTGAGGTTCACAGATTCCAAGACAAAGATTTGGTGAGTCCTCTCCTATATTCGGAAGATGTCCTCGGTTCCCTTTTCTATTATTTTGAGTTATTTTATTAGATTGTGGTAGCCATGGCCTATCATGGTACCTTCTTAGACAGTAGTTATAGAGGCTTCATAGACATAGACAGATGATGGCTGATGTTAGGGTTTCATTTCCCCT
Organism: Solanum virginianum; assembly: GCA_000787875.1. Lineage (NCBI taxonomy): Eukaryota > Viridiplantae > Streptophyta > Magnoliopsida > Solanales > Solanaceae > Solanum > Solanum virginianum. The sequence continues at coordinate 1,380 of BAUE01093661.1, read as the reverse complement.
ATTTCCTTCTTTCCTCTATTCTTATTTCATGTGTTAGAAGTAGATGATGAGTCTTATAGCACACTGATAGCTTATTTTCTTTAATATCTGCCGCTAATCAATTGATTGAATGAATGCGATGAGACTAGGTGGTTTGTTTGGGGGCTAGCAGTAGTCTCCGAGTGTCAATTACATCTATGGTACCCTCTCGGGGCGTGACATTTTATTTATAATAATAATACTCTCTACAAGAAACACAATATTTAGCCACAAATTTATTCTGTTTGTCTATTATTTTGAAAATAATTACTTTAGATTCACAATACATGTGCAATGCACGTATCGTAAACTAATAAACCTAAAAGGACACAACTTTTCAAATAGCTGTGTCTCTTTTCTTTTATTAATAAATAAACAAAACAAATATATATTATTTAAATATTAATATGTATCTGAGTTGACTCATATAGGTGATCCAATCTAATTTTCTTCACAAGGTAATTCAATTAAACTAGTAGTTTAGAAGCGGTGGTGTCGTTCCCCTTCAGCTCTTTCTCGTTCATCCTTGGCATCTTTCTTTTCACGGTGCTCATGGAGTGCTAATCCAGCAGATCCAAGTGCAGAAACTGCTGCAATTTCCTCCGATACCCTGTGTTTGTGAGCATTTTCTAGATCTTTCTTTGCCTCGTGTCTCTCATGCTAATTATTCATGTTTTCACCAACACAAGAGGAAAAAAGTAATTAATACTCATGCATGTAGAAGGGTATATCACCCTTTGAATATGATAAATATAATATTTTTAAAAATAGTAGAAAAATGACTATAATTAATGATACCGATAAATTAGAATCTGAGTGTAAAATTATCTCTTGATTTATATGTATTTATACATACATATGCCTTCTTGATTGTTGCATAGGTTTAGTCAATCCTATCAGCAAATAACAGGGGGGAGAACACAAAGAAAGGCTAAGTTTATATACAAGATCAAAACCTCAAGTCAACAGTCAACCTCGAAGATTGGGATATTAACAATTATTAGTGTACATAAAGCAATTTTATCCCTACAAAAGTTTTTATACAAACGCAAATGCAATGAGTAAACCAGTATATACATGTATGAACGCTATAGGCTTTAACTCTACATAAAAACTATTTTCCTATGAAGTCCATATACAAATGCAAACAGAACAGTAAAGCAGTACATAAGTGTGTGAATGCTTTAACTCTACGAAAGGATATATACAAAAATATACAAATCCAAGACCAAGCATTAAAATTACTATCACAAGATCAGTATAAAGTGAATACCAAATATCGAGTGATAAACAACAATTCTTGTTCTTTCTAAAAAATAGATCATAAGCACATGCATGATAGTGACCAATCTAAATAGATCC
>BAUE01093668.1:0-12458 GCA_000787875.1 Solanum virginianum | reverse complement strand
CATATTCGAGAACAAAATATTATTTATTCCAAATTCTTTTAAAGTTACCAAAATCACATAAAAGGGCGTCACGAGTCCCACGACCGATGGAAACCCGGACTAGCCCAATTTATGAGGAACACACTCATCCTAGATTTTACAAACTCCTACGAGACATTTCAAAATGTTTTTCAAGGCAATCTGAGCTTTCTTTCAAAAATACGTACGTTTATAGTTTCAAAATCATTTAAGAATAAATCCTTTCAAAAATTTCTCAAATTTTACATATTTTTGCAACTTACAAATTTTAAAAACACAGAGTCAAGATTATGACAAAATATCATAAGAGTGCTAAGGAATTAATACGGACTGTATACAAGCTCGGATTGCGGGAATAGAGTTCGTATCATAACTTATATTTTTCTAAGACATGCCAAAAAGTAGGATAGCTTTACATACCTCGAACGCCGTCCAAAATAATCTAAGTGCAAACCAACTCCAACTTATGCTTCGAGATGCACAAAGTCTACAAATAAACCATAACGACGCCAAACAATTAGCTAAAGACTTGTGGGGCATTATATTCCAATTTTTGCTCCTAATTCTACAAAACTTTGGGCAGCATCTCCCCTTAAAATAAGCCACCTCGAGAATCCATCTCGGTTCAATTCAATCAACAACAACAACAACAACAACAACCCAATAACCTCAATAATCAATTCTAATACCGATATAACAACAATAACTCCATGAAACATTCTTTTATCATATTTCCAAAACTGGACAGCATACTAATATATATATATATATTTAGATGGTTTTCATCTGTTCCTTCATACTACAATGGTCATATCATGTTAATTAAGCACCAATTAATAGTTCCAACACATCATGACGCTATAAATACATACATATACCAAATTCGGCCCCTACCTACTATAAACAATTCACTTCCATGATTTTCTTTCATTCCAACATACTATAATATACATACAACCTTCATAACACATAAAATATGATTAAATCATACCTTTTCCTTCTAACTTCATACTTGATATTTCATAATTTTCCTTCATTTCAACATACTACAACATACATACAACCTTCATAACACATAAAATATGATTAAATCATACCTTTTCCTTCTAACTTCATACTTGAGCTAGGATTACCAAAAGTGGAGAATAAATATTTTTCTTGTCCCAACAACACCTCCAAGCTACTTAGGAGCCTCAATATAGTAGGTTTGTAATATCAAAATAATTTTGGAAAGGCTAGAAAACAAAATCCAAATTTACTATTTATGGCCGAGAGTGCTAGGCCTTTGTTCTTCAACTTGCTTTGCTTTGTTTTTTATTTTTTCTAAGTATAAGTGATAAAACATAAGAGATAATCTTGCATACATATGTATATATAAATGTTCCAAGACTTGCCAAGAGTGGTCTACACCACACTTGGTCCAACCAAAATTCAACACCAATGAAGTGGGTCCCACCTTATCTTCTAGAACCATCTTTCAAAAATTCCACTTAGATCCCAAACTTTCCAATAATATCGCTTTGGTCCCAAATTCTTCAATAATGCCACTTTAGTCCTGAATTTTCTAATAATGCCACATTCATTCCAAATTTTCTTAATGGTTCCAATACACAAAAATACGGGTTCTAACATTCTCCCCCTCTTAAAACATTCATCCTCAAATGTTAGACTAGCCTTACGGGTTTCATAACCAACTTTGGGGGAGTTTCCTTTCCATATGCCCTCTAGCTTCCCAGGGGGTCACCCATCCTAGTACTACTCTCGCCCAAGCATGCTTAACTTCAGAGTTCTAATAGGGTCCGATGCGTTAGTGCTAGTATGATCGCATCCGAGGATTTTCCTTCATCTATCACAATAATACATTCCACGTTCACAATTTACTTATCAAGCAACAAAGTCCAGTAAAATATTGAATTACATGTCCAGTTTTTCCTTCATCTATTACAATAATACATTCCTCTTTCACAATTTACTTATCAAGCAACAAAGTCCAGTAAAATATTGAATTACATGTCCAGTCAATACCTGGTTTCTCCCGGAGACATTACTAACCAAAATAATTTGTCAGAACAAGGGGTCATCCTAATAACACTGCTCTATCACACCATCTAAGATTAGAAAGAAGAGTAACATCCTAAATGTCCTATAGCCTCCTGTTTATAGATATGGGGCCCGACACACCGATAAACAAGACTCTACTAGACATGATCTGTGGACACTCCGAGGGTGAACTGCTCTGATACCACTTCTGTCACGACTCAGCCCCTTGAGCCGTGACTAGTGCCTGATTGGGCACCCAGACACAAACATAAAGCTAGATTATAATAGATGTCTTAATTTATTATTATTATTATTATTTTAATACATGGCTAATTATACAAACAGGGCTCAACCTACACGTGTATGTATTCACAGACCTCTAAATAAAACTGATAGACTCATAGGACGGGACAGGGCCCTGTCGTACCCCTGAACGGATACATGTATACATAATGCAATGAATGAACATACATATAAAAACCAGAAGTGGGCTCCGGAGTAGGGGAGCACTTCAAACCGCAGAAAGATATCCTAAGTTGATGAGTCACCAAACTGTGTGTCAGAACCTGCGGCATGAACGTAGCCCCCGAAGCAAAGGGGGTCAGTACGGATTATGTATCGAGTATGTAAAGCAGAATGTACAGAACATAATCCAGAGTAATAATAAAAACAAAAGCGGGGTAGTCAAATGCATATCAAAAATTGCAAAATATTTACTTCCAAAAATTCAAATCATGTATAGGCACAAGAAGTATGGTTGCCCGTCCGTCAATGGAGCCATAACACTAGAAAGTTGCAAAATCTCTGAATCTCCATCACATATCACATATCAAACATGTGATAAGTGAGCCAGGCGTTGCATATCGCTGTCCCTGTACTCACATAGTCAGAATGCGCAAACACAACATACGCCCAATCACAACACATTGCCAAACACATCATATGCCCAATCACAACACAATGCTAAACACAACACAATGCCAAATCACAGCACAATGCCCAATCACAGCACAACGCCAAATCATAACACAATGCCCTATAACAACACAATGCCAAATCAAAGCACAACGCCCAATCACAGTACAATGCCAAATCACAGCATAACACCCAATCACAGCACAACCCCAAATCACAGCAAAACGCCCAATCACAGCACAACACCAAATCACAGTACAATGCCCAATCACAACACAACATCAAATCACAGCACAATGCCCAATCACAACACAACACCAAATCACAGCACAATGCCCAATCACAGCACAACACCAAATCACAGCACAACGCCCAATCACAGCACAATACCAAATCACAACAAAAGGTCCAATCACAGCACAACGGCAAATCACAGCACAATGCCCAATCACAGCACAACACCAAATCACAGCACAACGCCCAATCACAGCACAATACCAAATCACAACAAAAGGTCCAATCACAGCACAACGCCAAATCACAGCACAATGCCCAATCACAGCACAATGCCAAATCATAGCACAACGCCCAATCACAGCACAATGCCAAATCAGTTATCTTATTTCATCACAGCACAATGCCAAATCATAGCACAACGCCCAATCACAGCACAATGCCAAATCACAGCACAACGCCCAATCACAACATATCACCAGACATAACATACCACCGAAGTACACACATATATATTGTAATAGGTACAAGCAGAGTCGAGCATAATTATAGGCATAAAATAATAGTCATAAATCCAAAGGATAAGTAAAACAATCATATTTAAAATAGAAATAATAGTTATTACATATTCTTTCAATGTTAATATTCGAGAATAAAATATTATTTATTTCAAATTCTTTAAAAGTTACTAAAATCACATAAAAGGGCGTCACGAGTCCCACGACTGATGGAAATCTAGACTAGCCCAATTTATGAGGAACACACTCATCCTAGATCCTACAAACTCCTATGAGACATTTCAAAATGCTTTTCAAGGCAATCTGAGCTTTCTTTCAAAATTACGTAAGTTTATATTTTCAAAATCATTTAAGAATAAATCCTTTCAAAAATTTCTCAAATTTTACATATTCCTGCAACTTACAAATTTCAAAAACACGGAGTCAAGATTATGACAAAATATCGCGTAACAACAATAACTCCATGAAACATCCTTTTATCATATTTCCAAAACCGAACAACATACTAATATATATATTTAGATGGTTTTCATCCGTTCCTTCACAACTTTATGATTTTCTTTGACTTTAGCATACTACAACATATATACAACCTTCATAACATATAAACAAAGATTTAATCATACCTTTTCCACTTAAACTCCTTAAATGAGCTAGGGTTGCCAAAGTGAAGAATAAAGGTTTTTCTTGCTCCAACAACACTTCTAAGCTAATTAGGAGACTCAAAATAGGTGGTTTGTAACATCAAAATAATTTTGGAAAGGCTAGAAAACAAAATCCAAATTTACTATTCATGGCCGAGAGTTCTAGGCCTTTGTTCTTCAACTTGCTTTGCTTTGTTTTTTTTTTCTATGTATAAGTGATAAAACATAAGAGATAATCTTGCATACATATGTATATATAAATGTTCCAAGACTTGCCAAGTGTGGTCTACACCACACTTGATCCAACCAAAATTCAACACCAATGAAGTGAGTCCTACCTTATCTTCTAGAACCATCTTTCAAAAATTCCACTTAGATCACAAACTTTCCAATTATGTCGCTTTGATCCCAAACTCTCCAATAATACCACTTTAGTCCTAAATTTTCTAACAATGCCACATTAGTTCCAAATTTTCTTAATTGTTCCAATACTTAAAAATACGGGTTCTAACATGAAGATTGGCCTATGAAGTATTAGGGTTGAGGTGATTAGGTAGGATATGACACAACTTCAGCTCATGGCTCACTGTAGAAATGATGACCCTTGACAGAAGGATGTAGAAGCAGAGGATTAGGATAGAAGGGTTTCAACTATGCAGACATATTTTCCCCATTCTCAAAGTGTTAGTATTGTTCTCCTTGATTTTCCCATCTTTAGGTTACTATTACTACCTGTTAGTATTTAACCTCGTTATCTTATTTTCTTGTTATTTCAGTGTGTTATTGCACCTCTTTAACATTGTTTGCATGGCCGAAGGGGTATTGAAAATAACCTCTCTTACTTCTCAAGGTAAGGATAAGGTCCTCAAACATTCTAGCTTCCTCGGACCCCACATGTGGGATAACCCACACGCTAAAGGATATATAACCCACAATTATTTCATTATGCCAACTAAATTTGCTCCAACTTACTGGTGGCAATTGTTGCTTGCATTTAGCCTGTTTGGTCTGGTTATCTTATTTCAGCATTTATTGCATAAAATGTGCATGCAAACAATGTCAATATAGGAAATTATAGAGTTTATCCAAACAAGGAACTGAACAACTATTTCCGGAGCTAATAAAATAACAAGGACACAAAAAGAAACCTAAATCATACTTGAGTAATTAGTTAATTCTTTACCATTAATGATAATGGACAACTATTTAAAGGCAACATAAAAGTTCTGTGTCAATAACATAGTGAGATAAAACAAAGTTAGTTCTTGGATGTCAGTGTTGTAATAAACTTTAGAAATCCCTTTAAAAAGATCTGAAGTATACCTTATCTCCTTTTTTCTTAACCTTCAAACGCGATGTTCTAACACTAGCGTGATGGGCCATCTTTGCAGCTTCTATAAGCCCAGTAAGAAATGCTCCGTGCATAGTGTTTGGATAGCACCTGCTAGTGGCCTCACTAGCAAAGAAAAATTTTCCTTCCCCCACAAGTTCTGCTAAAATATCATTGTCATCTCCTGATGCACCCACAACAACGTTGGAATAGGAACCAAAGTTGAACGGATCACTACCCCATCTTGTAGTTTTGAGTTGGATGGGCTCTGGGACATTAACTCCTTGTGGTTCATATATACCTGATAATAATCCCCAAATCTCATTATGACATTAGCTCCATGAACATAAGAAACATAAGTTTCATCTTTACTATATAATCGATACACTTTCAAACATATGTGCCTACGTAGCACCAAAAATAAACGGCAAATGATGAAATCAACTCTGAAGTATATAGTCGACACAAGTAACATGTAAAGAGTAACAGATTACTATAGTGTCTTCCCTGTTTTGCAGAAAGATAGAATGTTAAGCAACACAAGATCCTATCTGTGCAGCAGCTTTTTTTGTTTAAAAAAATCCCAACTTCGTATTCCAGAGTTTCTTAATTTGCAAAAAGACAATACGTACATGCATCAAACTTTAACTCAATGGATACAAATGGGCATGGCAAGATAACATGTATTTACTTCTCGAGCAACTCCATTCTTATTTTTCTAATTGCGGAGTTTATTATTCTTTATTTGTTACTTGACCACCAAATAATATGATATTCAAGAGAAACATAAATAATATTTTGGTATATTGAAAGCAAAGTTGATGTGGAACATGGAATTTACCTTTTAAAATTTAAAGAACTTTGGTCTCTGCATCGTTAGGGGCCATTGTCTCAAACTTATGTGTAGCTTCTCCAGCAACCAGAGCTAACAATAATGGCCCACCAACAACTGTTGCATAGTTATATAACCGAAAGAATTCCCCCCGACAACTACAATCATCTTTAACATGACCAAAAACATCAACATTGGAGTCCCAGAACACATAAGGAAACAACAAAGCAACATTATTCAACAATCCAAATCCCAATCTTTCTATTATTTCCAGCGTCTGTTGGGGAAACTTTGGAATGAACTGGATGGAACTATTCTTCAAAACTCCAAGAGAAACTGTACATAGTGCCATATCTCCCTCGAATACTTGGTCCCTAGCAGCAACCTTTACCCTATATGATCATAATGGATCTCATGCACAGTTCTTTCAAAAATGATAGGCACATTTTCCGCCAAGGCATGAATTAATCTTCCATTTCCACCGGGAGAGAAGCAGTGATCCCCTCCCATATCATAGGGGTCATCTTGGTCCCAAAATACTAAGGAAATCTTTGAAAGCAAACTGCATTTGCATATTTCAAATTTTCCAAATGCCAGTTAAACAACCTTATCTCCTCATCATTCTTCTCGACACCAAAATCCTCTCACAAAATCTCTAATGCTATTCAAAGAGAAATATCCTCTGATAATTCTAGCCTAAGCTTGGTTGCCCTATCCAAAAGCTCGTTATAAGCATCCTCTACTTTTTTTTTTATCTAAATACTCATCTACAGGCTTTGCATCAGAATGATAGAGAGGACATTAGTCTCTCACCTTATGAAGTGCATACAATAACTGTCGTGCCAACAAACCAAGCGGATTTCTTAGTGTACCTATTAAAACACTCCCTCCTAAATCAACAGCTACCACCTTATTCCCTCCTTCCATCTTTTTTGTATACATCTTTCCACCTGCACGCTGTCGTCCCTCTAAAACAGTAACCTCAAAGCCAAACAACATTAGTTGTCTTGCAGTCGCCAACCCAGCAAGACCTGCTTGATAATAATCACTCTACCCTAACTTGGCTCAGCTGTAATCTTGTCCTTAATTGCCAAAGCCACCTCAAAATTAATATATCCATACGATAACATGTAGTTATATGCAAAATCCAATAACCTACTACAATATTTGGGTGTAACATTAACAAACATATCTTTACTCACCCAAATCGATACATTTTCACGTCATTTGGTTACAATATGATTTCTAATTAAAATATAATTATACTATTCAACCCCACCACCCACACTAACAACCCCAGCATCAATTTACTCATCCAACAATAAGTCAGACGAAAATCTAGCACTCAACGGAATTGAAGCCTCAAAACTCGAATCTTTATTTATACAAATAATCTCATCCGAAACAACTCGTCTTCTCGAATTAACCCTTTTACACACTTTAGAACCACCACTTCCCTTCCCAAAATCAGAACTTTCTACTTGGGGTTTATTAAATTTACTCGAAGAACATAAAAAAAGCAATGTAGACCATTTTTGATTGGTTTTACCGAGAAAATCACGGGATAACTGGTTCAGGGACTGTTTGCTGCTTGAAGTACCTCGTCTTCTATCCATGACAGGTGATGGAATTGAGTCTAGATCAAACTGGAGTTAGGGGTAGAGATTGAACTCGAAATGAACTGGAATTGGGAGTAAACTTAAGGGTTTGAGTTAGGCAAATGAATTGGGAATTGGACAAGAACTTTGCTGACTGATTCCTCTATTATCTGTAAGTGTTTCAATCCTCGAGAGGACGATAATGAGATCGGAGAAACTCAACAAAAGGATGATCGAAAAAGATGGGTTACTGTATCAACTTTTTTCTTAGTTGTAACGATCGAAGAGTAGAAGAAAGGATGAAAAATTGCCATCTATTTTCTTGAGAATTGAAAGAGCAAAAGATAAGTGAAATATATGCATGAATAGAAACTAATTCATGCCACTTGTCAAGAATTCTCTGACAACTTTGAAAACTAATTCAGATTTATTTGACGAAATATTTTCATTTGTAACGTATAATACTTGTCAACCATGCTAAGAAAGGGCTCACATTTATATGCAACATATATTTTATTCTTCTAATAACATTATACTTGCTTTTTGCTACGTCTTATATGTCACCTGTCAGCAAGACTGTGAAAAAAAATTCAAAATAGATTCACATTTATATGTTGAAATCTTTTCTAATAATGTTGTATCTGTCAACAAGACTGAAAATACTTTCAAAATAGACTCAAAATAGACTAACAACGTTATACTTGCTTCTTCTTTACATTTAACATTGTATCTGTTAACAAAACTAAGAATACTTTCAAAATCGATTCACATTTATATTCTGAATTTTTTTCTTCAAATAATGTTATACTTTTTCCTACATCTTAGACGACACATGTCAACAAGATTGTGGATACTTTCAAACTAGACTCATATTTATATGGTGAATTTTTTTTCTAACAATGCTATACTTATTCCGACATCTTACATGAGATATGTCGACAAGATTGAGAATGCTTCCAAACTAGATTCTCATTTATATGCTGGATTTTTTTTCTAACAATGTTATACCTATTCCTATATCTTACATGAGACTTGTCAACTAGATAGAGAATATTTTCAAACTAGACTCACATTTATATGCTGAATTTTTTTTTTTCTAACAATGTTACACTTGCTTATTCTTTCTACGTCTTACATGGCACTTGTCAACAAAATTGAAAATACTTTCAAAATAGACTCATATTCATATGCAAAAATTTATAACAGTGTTATACCTGGTTCTTCCTATATCTTATATTCCATTTAAATCAGACTAAGAAAACTTTCAAATAGACTCATATTTATATGGTGAATTATTTTTTCTAATAAGGTTATACTTGTTTCTTCTTACATCTAACAAGCCACCTTTCAACTACTGAGAAAACCTTCAAAATAAACTCACATTTATATGATGAATTTTTTTTCGTGATGTCAGAACTTAGTCAAAATTATGTATTTGCACTTATTTGTGAAAGAGTAGCACAATTTGTTGAGTCTAAGTGTTAAAATATTCAAAAACTAGTGAGACTGCCTAACGACTAACTATTTAAGAGAAAAAATAATTTTAGAGATGTTATTTACTGGTAGGAATGGATATTTAATTTTTAATTTCAAAAAAGTGTGCATCAAACACCAAACACAATTAACCAATTCAATTTGGTGTTTTTAGGATGATTTGGAAAAAAACCTTATGAACTAATGTCCATTTTAGATAATTCTTATAATTTAGGCTAAATAGATGATAAGTAGACATTTTTGCAAGAATAAATGTTTAAAATGACTAATATTAGATATGTTATTACGGGTCTTAGCAGTAGATAGTGAGTTATAGGTTTTAACACTAGATTTGTTGCAACTTATAGCATTTTAATTAAATTTAAAATTAAAAATTTGAATTTAAAAAAATGAGAAAATTTGTAAAAAAAATTAATAATTTAATGTCTAGATTTAGATTCCTATTATATTGGGATTGTGTTAATTACCATATATTTGAATTGCTAAATAATAATCCAATCAGTTACAAGTTGTTGCCTATATGATCTTTTAGTTCCTTTTTTAACTCCTTATTTTATTCTCATTATCTATTAAGTTTTTTTTTATATATACTGAAATTAATTCAATTTATTTTTTTTCCAGCATTTTGTTGTTTCTCCATTTACTTTTTTTCCCTATGTAGATTTGTTTTTTTTGTTCGCATCCGTTTGAGGTGAAAATCGTTAATTTTAGCTGTGTTTTATTATGTTTTGAAAACTTTAACTTGCGATTTCTTCCTCATATTAGCTCCATTTTTTAAATGGTTTTTGCTACTGAAGTAATACAACATGGCAGGAGATGGGACGTTTCAGGTTAGTGTTTGTTGTTTTCGTTGGAGTTTTCAGTGTGAAATGTGTTTTTTCATTCAAATTGTTACTGCATATTATAATTTTCAGATTGTATATTTTAAATGAAATTATGTATAATATTTTTATGTTTCAATCATAACAGGGAGATATGTAGATTTTCAGATGGAGCGGATTATCTATAAATCAAGGACTTTATATGATGGTCTTGTTAAAATGATTGCTTTGCAATTGTGTATTGATACTAATGTTGATAAGATAAAGATTAAATTCATTATTAGTGATAGATGTTAGCCAATGTGCATACAAAATGATGTTGGTGTCCGCGTGTATTTGGATTAAAAGCGAATTCATGTTGATTTCTTCATCAAGCATTCCTTGTGTATAACTTTGAAGAGCATTGATACATCTGTGAATGTGGAGTGTGAAATAATTGTCCAGAAGGCTGATGGTTCGGTCGAAGCAACGCGTAAATAGCAATTGTTCACTATTCCCAAGCTTGTAAATAGATTGTATGCAATTAATTTATAATTGATTATATAAATTTGGAGTGGTTTAAAAGTAGAGTGTGTAGTTATTCTTTTATTATATAAAATTGATATTGATTATACACTTAAAATATTTAGAGTGTAATCAGTTTGTGTATTTATTAAGTATATGCATTTGGTATATAATATGTATATATTTTATATATAAGAATGATCTGTGGTTAATTTGGGTATGTATATGCGATGTAATTGTATTTTCATCAAATTGTATGCAAATGATATATAAATGGTACAGTAAATTTGAAGTGATTTTGATATATAATTAGAGTGTCTGATTTTCATAATTTTGTATGATTAACATATATTATGTATACAATTGGATTATGTATGTGAATTACATAATCTACTGTATACTGTCTATCCATACTCAAAGTTTTTTTTATTTTTAGTATAAAAGTGATATATAATTAGAGTATGTGTGTCATCCAGTTTATAATGCTTTGTATTAGTTGTAGATTAACGAGATTGTATGCAATTGATATATAGTAGTTGTGGGTGTTGGTGTATATATTAAGGGTGTGTGGTTATTTTTGTATGGTATGACATTGATGTAAATTGAGTATGTAATTGGTTATGAAAATGATAATTATGTGTAATAGTGGTGTATGCAATTACATATTGACTAAATATGTTTAATATGTAATTATGATGTGGTTATTTGTTATGTATATAATTGTATTTGATATTTGTCTATAAATTTAAGGTGTTGATTTAATTGTATAATTTATGTATCCATTTGCTATATGATTGTGGTGTATGGATAATTTGTGTACAAATCAGTCTTTCGGTGGATTTACACTGTCAACAACTTATTGTGTATATATACACAATATATAGTGCATTTACATAAAAAAAAAAAAACTGAAATTGTTAGTGTCAAATAGATATCATTATGAAAAATATTAGACTGGTTATACAAAAGTATATGCAACATAATTACTGCATCATTTGCTTGTTTACCAAGATAATTAGCAGGAAATTTTTTTTTAAAAAACCTATGACGAAGATTTGTTTGTTGTTTCAAGATTCAAAAAAAAAAAAGAACAACATGTCATTCTTTCATTTTACTTGCACCTAGTGTTCCCTTAGTTTTGAGGCAAAATATTTAGAGGTGTCGGGGGCAAGTTCTCTTAATATTCGTAGTCCATCAAATTTGCTAGCAACACTGCCAGTCACCTTGCTCTCACTGGTCGCACTGTTATTGTGCTTATATGTACCATATTACCATAAAAGTGTTCCATATCTTCGTCGATGATAAATAGGATCAAAATCTTTATTTGAAAAATCAAATACCCCACTGCATCAAAATCTTCATCTGAAAAAATCAAATTCTTCGATGGTAAATTGACAAAATCAAATTTATACCAATTTTATATCGAATCAGGATAAAATCATATTTATATCAATTTTATACCGAATTAGGATAAAATTAGATTTCTACCAATTTTTTTATCAAATCGAGA
>BAUE01093690.1:0-12448 GCA_000787875.1 Solanum virginianum | reverse complement strand
GGTCTCTTCCGAATGGGTGAGCATTGGTCGAGGTCTTTACTAGCAATGTTCTCATCCAAGCGTGCTAAGTGTTCTAAAATTGATGTTTTTTCAATTTGTCCAACTGCAACTACGCTTAAAATAGAGAGCAATAATGAAATGGTTAATGCAGTAGTAGAGAACAAAAATGATGTTGAAGAAGAGGAGAACGTAAATGAAGATATTATCATGGAATTCGAAGAACACCAAGGAGTTACTTCTTCCACCTAATGGGGATGAAAATGTCAAGAGAAATTGATCCTTTTTGCCTCTCCACTAACTTTATCTATCTGCAGCTTTTGTCTTCTAGTCATATTTTTATTTTAGTTATAAATGCAACAAATAAGAATTTTAGATTTAAAGTTTGTTGTGTTTAACCATGTATATCATAGAAAATGATGCTTCTCTAGAGAGGTAGATATGAACTTTTAGTTTCATTTTGTTTTTGTTGTCCTTCATTATGGGAATCTAGTCCCTGTTGTAAGTTGTTCTATTTTCTCAATAGCTCTTTCTTTAAGAAAAATCATCTGACTCAATTTATATGTTAAATTATACACAATATTAAAATATTATAGTTCAATTTAACAACATCGCATGACATTCTAAGAGATGTCATAATTTTCAAATAAAGAAGAATCCAAAAATGAATCCTATTGGAAAAAACTAGAAAAGTTCATACATATACCATGATTGAAATCATTAATTAAGTCTAGCTAATATTTTTGGATGAAAATTTATGCATGCATTAACCATTTTTTAAGGAATTTTCACACTTAAAAATCAAATGTACATTCTTGTGCATTATTATTAATTTGAAAAATGCAATAAGTAATTTGTTATAATAATCTATTAAATTGATTTTTGATGGTTTAGATTTTTTTTCCTCTATGTAATAAAAAATTTATAAATATCTCAACTATCATGTTGACTTTTTATTCATAATTTTTCATTTTGCTAAAGGACACTTTTAACGTCAGTTATCTTTGAATAAGAAACATGTATAGAGATTACTGGAATCCTTCTGGTCTTCAATCCTTCTAGATTCTTCAATACTAATTGATTGGATAATTATTTTCTAATTTATTTTTTCTATTTTCATTGATTAATTTGTTTTTTCAACTTCTAATTTTGGGATTTTAATGGTGGATTTTGGGAATTTTCGGACTTTGATTCCTAACACTAATTTGATGATTTCTCCCTTAGATTAACTCCATTTTCAAAACGGTTTTCACCGTTGAACTCCTTATTACTTGGGAAACATGTTCATGTATTAATTTCTAGATTTTGACAACTTTTTCTGGCATGATATTTTTGACCATTTTCCTCTTTTCATTCGAATTGATTAATTTTAGTGTCATTAGATTCACTATGTGATTGTGATACTATATTTGAATAGAGTTTGGTGATTTGGAGTATCATAGGAAGGGAAAACCTTTGAATTTGACTTGATTCGAGACTATCTAAGGTAAGTGGATATTTAACC
This sequence comes from Solanum virginianum, assembly GCA_000787875.1. Lineage (NCBI taxonomy): Eukaryota > Viridiplantae > Streptophyta > Magnoliopsida > Solanales > Solanaceae > Solanum > Solanum virginianum. Next base: position 10,947 of record BAUE01093690.1, on the reverse strand, counting down.
ATTTGTTAAGTATGATTGAACCTTGTATGCTTTTTTGTGCATGTAATTTGATTACTTTGTAATTTGATTGTACCTATTTCCCCGCATAGACAGTTGAACAAGGTGACTGTTAAGAATAAGTACCTATTTCCCCGCATAGATTACTTATTTGATTAGCTTCAAGGAGCTGCATTATTTTTTAAGATTGAATTGAGGTTGGGGTATCATTGGCTTCGGATTTGGCCATCAAATATTCACAACACAGGCTTCTGGACTAGGTATGACAACTATGAATTTCTTGTTTTGTCCTCAGGTTTAACTAATGCCCCTACAAAATTTATGGAGTTGATGAATAGGGTGTATGATACTGTTGATATTGGGATTGATTTGATATTGAATCAGTGATGATAATGATACTTTTTTAATTATTAAAATCATTATAATGTTGACACTGTGATATCATTAAGATCATCCATAGTGCATTCACTATTATCTGTGTATTTGATACTTGTGATGGCTATGACCGAGAGATGCATAAGGTAACATGTGGGTTAGTGGCCGAAGTATCTACGATCGATGTTAGCTCAGGTTTCTGTCAGCGAGCTAAGGTAATATGTCAACTGATATTGTGTCTGAGAGCATATTCGAATGGGCCCGAGGTCTCTTCCGAATGGGTGAGCATTGGTCGAGGTCTTTACTAGCAATGTTCATAAATACATGGTCTATGTATGGCTCCTATGGGTTCTGATCTGATGCAGTCAATGGATGTTTATCGTAGGACAGATATGCGTCATGATTATGTTACATTGCATTGTATTATTCACATTTCATGGCACCCACTCCATCTCATATCATACCTGTTTTGATATTACCACTGTAGTGCTTATGAGATTGTATATTCATAGTATCATTGACTTGAATAATTATTGGATTTATCTTCATAAATATGTATTAAGATATTATGTCAGGTGATGAGTATATCTATATTATTGTGCTTGAATTTTTTAGAGTGCAGGGTTGTAGTTCAGCGGATTGTGGTTGAGAGTTAAGGCGTACTTGTGTTTTTCATTGCTTTATTTAGATTAGTTCCATTTTGCTAAGTACCCTGTTGTTTGGTGCTCACCCCGTACTATAGACACCAGTTCTAGATGGTTGTAGTTTGATTCTTTTCGCTTATCTATCTTATTAGAATGCTTATCTTCCTCTTCTATTATTATGTTGAGTTGTTTGAGTTTTGGGCTGACTCGCCTGGGTGAATTGGGTAAGTTTCATCACACTTGGGTTTCGGGTCATGACAATTTAGTATCAGAGTCTCAGGTTCAAAGGTCTCACATGTGTATAAATCCAGTCTAGTAGAGTCTTAAGGATCGGTACAGAGACATCCATTACTTATCCTTGAGCGGCTATAAAGAATGTTAGGAAACTCTTATTTGCTTCATTCTAATTAATTTGTGCATGGATTTTGGTTTGGTACTGAGTGTTTATGTATCCTTTTAATAGATAGCGAGGACCAGCGCTACTGCTACTACAGGATGAGGAGAGGCAACCCCTGATGTTTTTTTTAAACCCCCGCTAGGTGTAGAGGTTGTGCTAGAGAATCAGCTAGAGGTCGTATCGAAGGACATTACAGCATTTCAGTTGCTTTTTCACAGAAGTAGTGCACCCTTAGATCTTGCTTTGGGTGTAGATCTCCGAATATACAATTTGACAGTGACCTAGGCAGACTCATTCTGGGCCTTGGTATTCACACTCCACAACACCGAACGGAGATTCGGAGGTTCAGCCCCATAGACTAGGGGTCAAGGTTCATGTCAAACTGATAATAGTAGATGTACTGGTGGTAGAGAAGTAGGTGATATTTCCACCTATTTTGGTGGTAGACGGGGAGCTTCTACGAGTGAAGGTCAAGGTGGCCATTGCTATGCCTTTATTGGTAGACTCGACACGAGCCTCTAATGCTTTGATCACAGATATTGTTCTGGTTTACCATCACATTGCATCTGTTGTATTTGATTCTGGCTCTACTTATTCATGTATGTCTGCTTATTTGTCCTTGGGGTTTGAGTTTTCTTGTGATTGCATATTTGTGCTAGTTCATGTTTCAACCCGAGTAGGAGAGCCCTTAATAGTGGATCGGGTGTACCGATCCTGTCTTGTTACCTTGGCTAACTATGAGACTTAGGTAGATCTGATTATATTAGATATAGTAGATATTGATGTTATCCTGTTTATGGATTGGATGTCATCGTATCATGCTAATCTTGATTGTTATACCAACACCATTACCTTAGCCATGCCACGTAGATTAATGATTGATTATAGGGGTTTGAAGGGTCCTACCCTAGTAAAGTGATACCTTATATAGGGCCCAAAGGTTGATTGATCAAGGATGCTTGGCTTACTTAGCTTTTATTCCTAATACTGTTGCCGAGTCACCTTCTATGGAGTATCTTTTGGTGGTTGGTGACTTTTTGGGTGAGTTTCTGGATGTGTTTTCTACTGATCTAACAAGTGTCCCTCGAGACTGGTACATTGATTTTGCTATTGATCTTGAGTTTGGAACTAAGCCAATTTCTATCACTCCCTATCAAATGGCTCCAGCTAAGTTGAAAACGCTCAGGGAGTAGCTCCAAGATCTATTGAGTAAGGGCTTTATTCCCCCTAGTGCTTCACCTTGGGGTTCCCCACAGATCTTGAGGATGTTTATTGATTATAGATAGTTGAACAAGGTGACTGTTAAGAACAAGTACCTATTTCCCTGCATAGATGACTTATTTGATTAGCTTTAAGGAGCTGCATTATTTTTTAAGATTGACTTAAGGTTGGGGTATCATCGGCTTCGGATTTGGCCATCACATATTCATAACATAGGCTTCTGGACTAGGTATGACAACTATGAATTTCTTGTTTTGTCTTCAGGTTTAACTAATGCCCCTACAAAATTTATGGAGTTGATGAATAGGGTGTTCCATCTGTATCTGGATTCATTCGTGATTCTGTTCATCGATGATACCTTGGTTTATTCCAAGACCAAAGAAGACCATGTAAGGCATTTACAGATTGTGTTTTAGAGGCTTAGGGAGGAGAAGTTGTATGCATTATTCTCCAGGTATGAGTTTTGGTTGAGTTCAGTAGCATTCTTAGGGCACGTGGTGTCCAAGGAGGGTAATCGAGTTGACCCAGTGAAGATTGAGGCCATTTGGGGTTGGATTAGACCCATCTCATCTACAGAGATTCACAGTTTTATAGGCTTGACTGGTTGTTATCGTTGTTTTATTCAGGGCTTCTACACTATTGTAACTCTACTGACTAGATTTACTCAGAAGAATATAGTATTCCATTGGTCTGATAAGTGTGAATAGAACTTCCAAAAGCTCAAGCTATTATTGACTACGGCTCCTATTTTGACATTGTCAGAGGAGGGCATTGATTTCACCATTTATTGTTATGCTTCGGGAATAAGATTAGGTGGTGTGTTGATGTAGAAAGCAAAAGTTATTTCTTATGCTTCTAGACAGTTGAAGGCCCATGAGAAGAATTTTCCCACTCATGATTTGGGGTTGGCTGCGGTTGTGTTTGTGTTGAAGTTCTGGCGTCGAAATTTATATAGTGTCCATTGTGAGATTTTTACTGGCTATAGCAGGCTACAGTATTTCTGTAGTTAGCGAGATCTAAATCTAAGGCGAAGAAGCTGGATTGAGCTTCTAAAAGTCTATGACTTGACTATTCTCTATCATCCCAAGAAGACCAATGTGGTGGGCGACGCTTTGAGTAGGAAAGATTCCAGTATAAGGAGTCTTGTAGCTATCCAGGTTGAGGAGAGAACGTTGGTTAGAGATGTTTAGATATTGGCCAATGGATTTGTAAGACTATAGATTTCAGAGTAGAGTGGATTAATTGCTTCTATTGAGGCTCGCTCATCTTTGATAGAGAAGATTCATAAGAGATAGTTTGAGGATGAGAAGTTATTTGTTATCTATGATAAGGCGACTAGAGGTGAAGCTAGAGAACCATTGCTTAATTCTGATAGTGTTTTGAGGATTAAGAGTCATATTTGTGTGCCCAAGATGGGTGATTTGATCATATTGATACTTGAGGAACTTATTGTGCTAGATATTTTACCCATCAAGGGACTACGAAGATGTATCATGATCTGAGAATACTTTAGGAACTTATTATGCTAGATATTTTACCCATCAAGGTGCTGCGAAGATGTATCATGGTCTAAGTCAGCATTATTGGTGGTCTGGTATAAAGAGAGATATATCAGAGTTTGTTGCCAAGTTCTTGACATGCTAGCAGGACAAGTCTGAGCACTTGACGCCAAGTGGAGAGCTTCAGAGAATGCCCATTCCCGAGTGGAAGTTGGAAAGCATTTCCATGGACTTTGTAGTTAGCTTACCTCCTACTATTGGCGGTTTTCAATCTATTTGGGTGATGGAGGATCGATTGACCAACTCCGCCCACTTTATTTCGGTAAAAATTTAGTATACCACTGAGAGACTGGACCAACTTTATTTTAGTCATATTATGAGACTTCATAGGGCACCAATTTCCATTATTTTAGATCAAGGCTCGTTGTTCACTTTGCATTTTTGGAGGGCTTTATAGCATGGGTTCGATACCCGTTTGGATATAAGTAAAACTTTTCACCCTAGAGTATATGCTTCAAGCCTGTATTATTGATTTTAGTACTAGATTGGATCAATACTTAGCCTTGGCATAGTTTGCAAAGAACAACAGCTATTATTCCAGTATTCAGATGGCTCCTTTTGAGGCTTTGTTTGGCCAAAAATGCAGATCGCCCATTTGATATTTTGACACAGTAACAGTGGTGAGATTGGGTGTTGATATGTTGAGAGATGATCTTGACCGGGTACGATTAATTAAGAGTAGATTGGTGACAGCCTAGAGCCACTAAAAAGTTATGCTAATAGGCAAGTTCAACCTTTGGTGTTCACGGTTGGTGATATAGTTTGGTTGAAAGTTTCAACTTTGATTGGTGTTATGAGATTTGGGAGGAAAGGCATGCTTAGTCCGAGGTTCATTTATCCGTTTGAGATTCTTGATAAAGTGGGAGAGGTGACTTATGGACTTGTTTTGCCATCCAACTTGTCTTTAGCCCATCCTATATTCTATGTTTCCATATTGCGGCGTTATATTCCGGATGAGTCTTGTATGATTTCTATGGATACGGTTGAGTTGAGCCAAGACTTGACTTATGAGGAGTAGCCAGTTGCCATTTTGGACAGGCAAGTGAGGAAGTTGAGGAGTAAGGAGATCACTTCAGTAGAGGTCCAGTTGAGCCATAGGCCCGAGAGTGAGGCTACATGGGAGATAGAGTTAGATATGCATGCCCAATACCCTTAGTGGCTTGAGCCTTCAGGGATGTCCCTTATCTCATGTTTAAGGATGAACATTATTATTAGTAGTGGATGATGTAATAACCTCAAAGGTCATTTCTGCCATTTTTTACCAACTTAATATTTTACCCTTCTCAAAAGTGGCCTTTAGTCATTTTTGGTCAAGTCAAAAAGTCGTATTTTAAAAACCTGCTATAAAGTGGGAGTTTTGATAAAGAATGAACTTTTAAAGATTTCTAGTTGGAAATTTCAAGTATTGAGGTCATTTTGAGTTTTGAGCGTCGGAGTTTGATTCTGTCAATTCCATCAGTTCAAAAATATTGAATCTAGTCTAGTAGAACTTGCAAAACTGAATTCCAAGTTGAAACGAATATTTTGGACTCAAAGTTGCATTTGTAGTTTATTTTGGATTATAGCTTTCACTCTGGTTAACATTCGGAGTTTGAGAGATCGAATTGAAATTTTTATCAGTTCCAAAGGTTCTAGGTGATGAAACAAATGCTAGAAATGGCTTCTTTGTAATATTTAGAGGTTCTGAGAATATTTTGAGTTTTTAAGTCCGAAACTAGTTTAATTGATCTTTCTCAGGTTCTGGGCCAATGAGGTTTCGAATTCAAATTTTGACGGTTCTATTGAGTCTAAAATGTCATTTTTGGTAGGTTTCATGATTGATTTGTGTTCACGGGGTCCCAAACACATCTCGAATGTCCTAATCTTGGTCTTTTTCTAGAATGTGTTATTGCAGCTGCAACAGGTTTTTGATGCAGGATAGTTATTACTCTGCATTTGCAAGGTCCCCATCGCGTTCACAGAGTGTAGTGTGTTTAAGCCTCCGTGTTCGCGAGGCTGGGGCCCTCTTGATGCAGGATAGTTATTACTCTGCGTTTGCAAAGTCCCCATCGCGTTCACAGAGTGTAGTGTGTTTAAGCCTCCGTGTTCGCGAGGCTGGGGCCCTCATTTGCGGAGCAGATACTGCCTTCACTCTTCATTCACAGATGAGCTATCCACGTTCGCGAAGCTTCAATGCCTCTTAGCCTCCGCAATCACGAAGCATTAATGCCCCTGAAATAGTGTCAAGTTTTTAATGACGAGTTTAATTAATATTTAACCATTTTCAACACTCTATGCTCCATTTTCAAGAAATTCTTCAAGTTTTTTAAGGCTAATTGATTGGGTAATTATTTTCTAACATATTGCTTATATTTTCATATATTAATTTGTGTTTTCAACTTCTAATTTTGAAATTTTAATAGTGGATTTAGGGGAATTTTTAGACTTTGATTCCTAACACTAATTTGACGATTTTAACTCCATTTTTGAAATATTGTTTACCATTGATCTCCTTATTACTTAGGGAACATTTTCATGTACTAATTTCCAGATTTTGACCATTCTTTATAGCATGAGATTTTTCACACTTTTACACTTCTCATCCAAATTGATTGCTTTTAATGTCTTTAGATTCATAATGTGGTTGTGATGTTATATTTGAATTGATTTGGTGATTCAAAGTATCATAGGGAGGAGAAATGTCTTTAGATTCATAATGTGGTTGTAATGTTATATTTGAATTGATTTGGTGATTCAAAGTATCATAGGAAGGAGAAAGCTTTGAATTTGACTTGATTCGAGACTTTATCAAAAGCAAGTGGACTTATAACCTTTTGTTAAGTATAATTGAACCTTGTATGCTTGTATGTGCATGTAACAGAGTACTTTAGGGTAGAATTATACCGTCTTCATTAGGCTTTAATCATGAATTAGATTTGCATAATTATTCATATGATGATTTCATGATCTATGGGCTAATAATTGTGGATTCATAATCTAGATGATCTTGTGTATTATTTAATGTTGATGTTCAAATGGATCTTATATTATCATGCGGTTGATACTGGGATTGATTTGATATTGAGGCAGTGATGATATTGAGACTTTTTTAATTATTGAATTCATTATGATGTTAACACTGGTATGTCATTAATATAATACACACTGCATTCACTATTATCTGTGCATTGGATACTTATGATGGCTACGACTGGAGATAAGTAAGGTAATATTTGTGTTGTTGGCCAAGGTCTTTATCGATCAATGTTAGCCAAGGTTTCTGCCTGCGAGTCGATGTAATATATATGCCGGCTGATATTGAGTTCGAGGTCACTTCTAGGTGGGTTCGAGGTCTCTTCCGGATGGGTGAGCAATGGTCGAGGCCTTTGCCGATAATGTTCACGAATACACAGTTCATGTATGGTCCCCATGGGTTATGATCTGATGCAATAGATGATGTGTATCGTAGGATAGACATGCATCTTGATTATGTGACATTGTATTACATTATTCACATTTCATGGCATCAACTACATCTCATATCATACCTATTTTGATATTACCACTGTATTGCTTATGAGATTGTATATCCATTGTATCATCAATTTGAGTAACTATTGGATTTATCTATATAAATGTGTACTGACACATTATGCCAGGTGATGAGTATATCTATATTATTGTGATTGTATATTATATTTTGTTGAGACTTTTCTAAGTGCAGGGTTTAGTTCGGCGGGTCGTGGTTGCCTTTCATTTAAGTATTTTATTTAAAGATTTATATATGTGATACCAATTCTGGGATGGTTGTACTTTGATTCCTTCTGCTTATGTATCTTATCAGACTGTTTATCTTCCCCTTCTATTATTATGTTGAGTTATTTGAGTTTTGGGCTTACTCGCCTCGGTAGGTTGGGTGAGTGTCATCACACTTGGATTTCAGTTCGTGACAGGTTGACTTGAGACCCAAGTTTTTTTGTGCGAGTTTAAACCATTTTTAGTAATTACAGCTAGAAATCAGCCAATAGTTGACATTAGTCAACACCCTTGGTAAATATGCCCGAATGAGATTTTTGACAACTCCATTAGCTTCAGCACGTTCATTTTGGTGTAAGCGACCTTTCATTCAATTTTTGTGGTTTTTGGGTGTGTTTTGATCCCCTCGATAGATTTTGACATTTGAAAGTGGGACCCATACCTGATCGCAATGACCTCCGATGGAAATTTCAACTACACTATTAAGTCTGGAATGGCGGATGAAACCAGAGCATTAAAATTAAGTATGAGTAGTTGCTGAAACGTTGAGGCAGGGGGTGATGTGGTAAAAATAGGAAGTTGCCACATGGTAGGCTACGATAAATTAAAAAAAAGGCATATATTCCCAAAATATTTCTATAATAAGACCAATAAAAGAGTAAAACTTTCATATGCTATACTTTAGTCATTCGTTGAGTTGGATTTCATTCTTTTCTAGAATACCTTTGATGTATGTTATTCTACTCAACCATATTACGCATCTTACATTTCACGTACAGAAGTCATTCGATGTTGCACATTTTCATGATGAGATATAAGTACCATGGATCCTCAACAGATGATTCATTGAAGATTTTGAGTATTTTCAAAGTTTTGATGAGACATCTTAGCATTCAAAGGATTATCTTTTATTTCAGTTTATGTTTTTCTTTTCATAGTTTTGAGATAGCCATGAACATGTGTTGACACTTTTTTTATATTAATAAAGGTTTCATAGACTAAGTCAGATAATATACTTTGGAGTCTACTGTGAAACCATTTTATTGAGTTATTATTTAAATTATTCTAGAGTTACTCGGTTATTGATGTTGATATCCCAAAGCCCACATAAGTATTTTTTTGGTTCTTTAGAGTTTTCTGCTAATTAGACATGTGATTTGATTAAGTGGTTCACTTGAGAACCAATAATGATTTCTAAGTATCGGTCATGCCTAGGGTACTCTCTCGAGCATGACATTAAATTTTTTTTGTTTAGTTGTAAACATTATACGAAGGATGAAGCTCAAATTCAAAGAAGTTCCTAGAGATAACATGGCACAGGAGAGGTGAAGAGTAGAGAGAAGCTTTAATTAGGAAACTCTATTTGCTTAAACAATTTTGTAAACAGGACCATGCCTTGTTTTGGACTGGACCATAACTTTTCAATTAGTCTATGGTTGCTTTTGGGCTCCTTTGGCCCATTTTGTATAGATTTTATTTGGCTAAAATAAAGGAGGGAAAAACTCCACGAATTTTAAATTTTTTTTTTAAAAAGTACACGGGATTATCTTCTATGTTCCACTTTAAATGCAACTCACCCGGAAATAGCAAATAATAATTAATGTGCATTGACTATTAATTGAATGTGGATGTGCATGGAGTGGGTAGGTGACTACGAATACTCTATAAATTGAGTACATTTTCTTCGGTTTTTCTCATCTCAAGCATTGATTTTATAATTTTCTACCCACTAAATTTTTCTTGCTCAGTTGTTTCCTCCATAAAACAACCCTCTCTTTGGATCTTTTACTCACTTCCCTATCATAGCAAGCATCGTTATATGTTTTTAAATAAGAACATTTTAAAATTATAAAGGATTTTCTTGTCTCTATCTTTTTTTTCTGCAACTAACTTGATATAATTATAGATATATAGATCTAAAATGGGGGATAATGATTAGGATCTAAATGTTGTGGTTAGAAGCTGTAAAATTGATAAACCTAATAATGTTGTAACTCCGAACTTAGGCTTGGAGACATTTGAAAATGATGATTGTGATATTATATGTTCAAATGATCAGGTCATAATCATGGACCAAAATAATAACCAACAATTGTACTTTCATCCCATTCAACCAACTCAATTTAGCCAGCAAAACTTTCTTGCTGCATCACCAACAACGGTAACGTGTGTGCCAACAACAACTACAACATCACCAGAATGGATTGATATACAGCAACAACAACATATGATGCATGATAACGTTGATCCTGATTTAACTTTACCCATGAAGACTCCTCTTATCAAAACTTATAAAGGGTAATTATTCCCTATTTTACATTTTATGTTCTTGTATTTTGAGTTTTGATTTTAGTACTTTTAATTTGAAATTAGGAAAAATCAACCAGTAAGGGTTTTCTATGAAGTATTGCTAGAGGAACTCACAAACGATAAATGGGCATGGCACAAGTTCGGTCAGAAGTTACTCAAAGGTTTTCCATTCCCGAGGTATGCTCTCTTCACCATTTTTTTCATTTCATAAAAAAATTTGTTCAATTCTTAAGTTTTCAGATAAAAAGTAGTAAAACTTATTAATGGTATTTATAGAGAAATTCAACATTGACAAGTGCTAATTATTATTTTGCATGTATGACATAACAGGAATTACTATAAGTGTAGTGCAAAGCTCTGCGAAGCAAAGAAAACAATTGAGAAAAGCCCAACAAATGAAAACTATTTCTTGGTGTCATATTCTGGTGAACACAGTCATGATCCACCCACATATCGTAGACCTCTTATTTTCTATAACAGCAGTTCCAAATACAAACTTCCAAGAGGCATAAATATTGTGCCGAAAGCATTAAGCGTGAATACATCATCAGTATCATCATCCAAGCATGCTAAGCGTTCTAAAATTGATGTTTCTTCAATTTGTCCAATTGCAACTACGCTTAAAATAGAGAGCAATAATGAAATGGTTAATGCAGTTGTGGAGAACAAAAATGATGTTGAAGAAGAGGAGAACGTAAATGAAGATATT
>BAUE01093720.1:0-10893 GCA_000787875.1 Solanum virginianum | reverse complement strand
CAAGTGGACTTTCAAAACCTTGTAATTCTCGTAGAATTCCCAAATTTTCCTTTCTTCTATGTGTGATGCATGACATATTTGTGATATTAGAAAAAATAGGGTGAATAAGTGTTATGTTACATGAAAAAGAAGAAGAATTAAAGAAGATGTACTATTTCGAGGGACGTGTCGCATGCCGCTACGAATACTATATTTTGAGGGTCGTGTCGTACGCCACGACAGATGCATGGACTAAGAGTTCCCCATGGGTCCCGGACTGAGAGATAGCGGGTGTGTATCACTAGGACAGACATGCGTCATTAAATCTGACATCATTACATAAGCATTGCATCTCATCCTTGCATATTCATTTGTGGCATGATGTTCTTTCTATGTTTGATCGTGTTATTAGTTCTGAGTTGTGACTTGTGACTTATGAATTGGAATTGTGGTATGCTGAAAACTTACTTCTACTGTGTATTATATCTTGTTGGGCTAGTGGATTTTCTATGCAGGTTGTAGTTGTGGAGGTAGGATGGAATGAAAGGAGTTTGTGTATTCTATTGGACTTACTCTGTTTAGTTAGTTTACTTGTTAGGTACTGTGTGTTTGGTACTCACCCCTTGCTACAACAATTTTGTAGGTTGCGAGCCCGGATTATCGTGATACTCTCTACCTTTCCTTGTCTGAGGCTTCCTGTGGAGATTGTGAGAGGTAGCTGTTTGCCATCCCAGCTGACTTCGTACTCCTATTTATGATTTTGTTCTATTCTAGAGACAACATCATCTGATACTTGTGTTCCCTGTCAAATCTATTGTAATACATTAGAAGCTTATGCACGTGACAACCAGATTTTGGAGGATTTTTTTTAATTAAGTTGATTTATTATCCGCAATTAAACTTCCTTTTTTATTATAATTTTATATTCTTAACGTTATAGTTGGGTTGTAGGCTGACTTGTCTTAGCGGGATAAGACGAGTGCCATCACGCCCATTTTTGGATCGTGACACAAATCAACAAGAATTTGACAACTCGGAACTATTTGGTAATAATTTTTTTTACTTCTTTATATGTTCCTTATTCGACTTCAATAATAATGCATTCTGTATTTATTTATGTATGCAATGTTGTTGTAGATGTTATTGGAGAAATTATGAAATATGGTGATGCACAGACTATCAACCAAGATAGTAATGTTAAAACTTTCATGAATATTGACATACAAGATTATGAGTAAGCATGCCACAATATAAAGAATGAATAGTTCAATCATTATTTTAATACACATAAGTCATGTTATTACAACAGGTGCAAACAAAAATCCAACCATGTGGGTGCCATAATGCTGAAGGGCAAACAAGGCTATCCGTATGACACAAGTAAGTGAAACTTTTACATCTGCAAATAACCTATTTTAGAAAGATAGCATGTCATTTTGAGCATAGGCATCAAGATTTAAATAATATTTTCAATGATCTACACAAAATAAAGAAGTCGAAGCTAGAATATCACTCAAATAATTCCTTGATCAAAAACAACGATTTCAACCTAGAATATATCACTCAAATAAACGTGTTCAAACACAAAATATTGCAAATAGCATAAAAATGAGACAAACATAAAAGAATTTTTTCATCAACAACTAAAGAAAAGAAATTGCACAAACATAAATTTATTATAGCTATGTTTATAATATGCATGTATTAATTTATTGATTAAATAATATAATAAATATCATATATCACTTGACCATCACAAAGAGAATAGGATCCAAGCAAAACAGAGCTGAAGGAGAAATTAAAAAATTACATCTTACAATATTTATGCTAAAACTCTTCAATCCATGTTTTGAAAAGCATGATCAATTTAAAAATTAAAAATTTTGTGAAAGAAAATTTCTGCACATTTTCACATTGATAGAAGAAAAGTTACTAGATCTGAATACAACTCTAATCAAAATGTTAAATTCAAAAATCATTTGTCATAACTTGCATAAAGAATTTTTTTAGCTTATATTCTTAGTTGCATGTTCAAATTGAAAAGAAAAATGAAGAAAAAACAGCACAAATCTTTGTTACCAGATGTGGAAGAGAAGCGTTTGGACTCTCCTTGAAATTAAAAAAGAATAAAAAATGTTAGGATAGGATCGTGGTGTTTACTCTTCAGTCCATCGATATACAAATGTTAGCAGTGTAGATTTACATGCATGTCTTTTCTGAAACAGAGCAAGGCGCACTTACATGCACTGGATGAGAAGTATAGCCATGAATCTTTACTTTTCAGTCCACCAAAATCGGAGATATACCTGTGAAATGAAGAGTCAGCTCAAGGAAGTACAGAAGTTAAAGAAATTCTTACTCACCATTGATAGAAGAGCAGACACCGTGACAATTCCTGAACGTGAAAGAAAAGTACAATCCGTAGATGAAGAAAACGGAAGCTATGATTTGGTGGCCAAAGATTTATGGAAAAAAATGGAAGCGTGCAAATGTAAAGAAATGTCTAGAACTCTAGATGTGGAAGTCCGAAGAAATGTTTTTATTTGGAAATGTGAAGAAGTTCACGTTACTTTTTTGTCTTAGACTTTTCATATTGAATAGACATATCAAAGTATCTCAAAAGGAGAAACTTTTATATCAATATTCAGGTTATTTTTTTGTTCTTAAAATAAGTGAGTATTTATTTTTACTATATAAAATACTACCTCCGTTCCATTATAAGGATATCTTTCGATAAATAATTGTCTCATATTATGAGGGTACTTATTAAATTATGATAGAATTAATTATTTTTTTTCTCATTTTATTTCATCATTAATTAGTGCATTAATAATTTTTCTAAGTCAATTTGATGTACATTGATATAAATGAAGAGTAAAACAATAAAATCTACTAATATATTAATAATTTTTTAATAATCGTGTAAAATGAAAAGTGTCCTTATATGGGACAGAGGTAGTAACAACTATATTAAAATGAGACCCTACACAATTGAGAATGGTAGGAGTGATCAATAGAGGATGTAAAGTTCAATATAACATTTGTATTTTTTTATTTTTCTTAATATTTATATTCATACTAAATATATATAGCTTATTTAAATTATCATAGGTTAATTTTTTATGAAAACATATTTTAAAATATATTGTAAATATTTTAATTTGTTCATTAAAATTAGGATTTATAATATGTTTAATGTGAATTTCATAAAATATGTCTCATTCGTGTTGAAAATTTTCAATAATAAATTATATTTTAAATATATATTACAATTTTAAATGTTGTGATTATCAATAAAAAAAATTATTTTTAAATAATATGTTAGTTCGTTTGTCAAATTTTCAAGATCAACAAAAATTATAATGCCTTTTATATTTTTATAATACTTTTTAATATGCAAAAAAAATATATTTTAAAATACCTTTTACATTTTTATAAATATTCAAGTTTTTATTTAAATATAAGTTAACTTTGAAATTTGATCAAATTGGTTATCAAAAATAAAAATGGCAACTAAAAAAAGGTAAAGACATATTTCAATATTTGTATTTACTTTATTACAATCATTACTAACGGGTCGTTTGGTGTGAAAGATTAATGCATTTAATCTTGGGATAAAAATATAGTGGCCCTTAAATTGATGTTTGGTTGGCAAACTCGGGATAACTTATCCCGGGACTAATAAATAGTATTCCTTAAATTGATGTTTGGTTGGCAAACTCGGGATAACTTATCCTGGGACTAATAAATAGTATTGGGATAAGTTATCCCTCTTCTTGTGGGTATACTAATCCCGGGATAACTTATCTAGGGATAAAAAGGATAAATGACAAATGTATCCTTTTAAACCTTTTTTATATCTCATCTTGAATATTTATATGTATTTACATTATTTTTAATACAATAAATAATAACATTCATAACCTTCACTCCTTATTTTTATAATATTTCTTCATATTTTTCTATTAAAAAATTAGTAAATATAAATTTAATTGACTAATTCTTATTTTTTTTATATTTTCATTTTCTTTTCTTTTTTTACTTTAACAAACTTAAAAATAGAAGTTGTATTTTAAAATTTAATAAGAAAAAGTTTTATTTTTAAATGTATATCATGCGCACATAAAAATATTTAAGCTATATAAGATGAAATATTTATTTCAAAAATGAAAATTGAATAACTAAAGCAAGAAAAGAAAATGGATAACAAACTAATAAGGTGAAGGGTATTTTTGTAAACAAACAACATATTCTTAAATTTTATGCGAAAAATCAAACACCCAATATGAAATAATTTCAGCATAACTTATCTCATCATTACTAATTCCAACATAACTTATGTCATCGTAACTTATATTCAAACCAAACGACCCCTAAAAGAATAACAGTCATCTATATACATATTTTAATTAAGATAAATTCATTTAATAATAGCTCTATGGAAATTATTTTTACTATTACAATTAAACTTGATATTAAAATTATAATTTGAAATATTTGAATTTAATAAAACATTCTTAAAAAGTAATGACATGTCTTTTTATCTTATGATTTGGAACTTTAACATAAAAATTATAAATTATTTCATAAGTTAAAAAAAAATTAGAACAAACATTTGAAGATATTTTTTATTATTCACGCAATGCGGAAGTACATATACTAGTTTGATTAAATGAAAATTATAATTACACGCTGATTGAAAAAATTATTCATCTCCAAATTTTAACCTTTGCCCTTCCACGCGTGAATCTTGATAAGAAATATGCAACATGAACATGGAAGAAGACCAACTTCACTAATTAAATTATTTTTTCTTTCACTTTTTATTTGTCATATTGAGGCTTGGGACATCTATCTAAAAATATATATATAATGACTGATATGATTATTTTATTACTCTATCTCTATAAATTAATTTTTAGTATTAGATCTTAAAAAATAAATAACTAATACTAAAAGTAAAACAGGAAAATTAATCATTGTCTTTTGTTAATATACGAAGAAGAATGACAAATAAAAGTGAAAATCTATTTTTGAAAGAATGAACGTAAAAATAAAGAGAGGAAAAGGAAGTAAATAATCTCCTAATAGTCCGATATCTACAAAATTGTGTTGGCACTTTAGTGTTGCTCCGTTGGCATCTCAAAGCGGCAAAGAGGGCAGTAGTGACTTTTTCCTAACCACTTGGTAATACACTCCACGTGGAATATATGTAAGCAAGGCATGCACAATACTTCACTCTCCTTCCCTAACTCATTTAGACAAATCATACACTCATTATTGATATTTCTTTCATCAACTTGGATCTTCTTTAGCAACTGTATTGATGATTTACAGGCAGGCACCATCCCATTGGATAATTCTTCTGATGCAAACAAAATTCTGCCATCACAAATATGATCAATCACTAGTGTTACATTCACACATACCCCCAACACCTTACGACGACATTTATAATTAGACTTTACTATAGTCATGATTCTTGCTAACTGTTGAGTTGTACGTTCAATTATAGAGTAACGTTGATCTTCAAACTCGTCCCCGAGCATATTTGACATAGCGTGATCAAGTCTCTCATGGAGCATGATATCAGAAAGATGAAGAATGATTTGGGACGATTGAGTTGAATCTTGTTGGATGCTATTTGCGAGCACGGATTCTAGACCAATGGGTCGTCTATACCAGAATTGTTTTTGAATGTTAAAATTAAAGTGAATACTTAGATAGGGTATACAAGAAGAATAGGTATAGACAACGGGGGGAATATTGATCAATTTTTCTTGTTTGGAAATTGGCTTAACTTGGACGGATGAAGTAGATGAGCAGCTATGTATGGGACACGAAGTTTGCGGGCAACATAGTGCAAGACTTGAAGTGAGAAATCAAGTAGACAATATTAGCTTAGGATTGAAACCCTGGATAGGTCCTAAGATTTATTTATATTAGTTTGACAAGTAAATCCATCACCAACTATGATTACCATATTGGAATCCTATATTTGATAGGAAAAGGATTTGTTATTTTTCCTCCCCATGCGTTATTGTTATATAAGGAAACCTATATTTGATATGATAAATTTATGGAGCACAATAGGGAACCTTTTACAAATATTATTTTCTTCATCCCAAATTACTTGTCAGATAACCACAAAATTGCAAATCCCGTATGATACATCATGCAGGAAAGACTAGTTAGAGACGATCTGCAGTTAGCATGTCGCCTTTCCCAGAAGCCAATTGCTAATATGTTACAAACTTGGAATGTTCATCAAATTGTCATTTTCCTGAAGTAGATAATGTTGGAGGCTGGATATGAGGGTTTTGAGCAAAAAACAATTCTTTTAGCTTCTTCAGTTCTTTCACCTCATTTTCTACAGCAGACAAGCGATCCATCAAAGATCGGTTTTCCTCTTGAGTTGAATGTAACTCAGAAAGTAATTCAACCTTTGAGGAAGTGCCACTTTTCAAAGATTGGTTCTCCTCTCGCATTGAACGCAACTCAGATAGTAATTCAGTCTTGGAATGAAGTCTACCTTTCAAGTCTTTCGCTTTTACTCCACCCCCAAAGCCAAATACATGGCTACGAGTTTGAGGTCCAAAGCATTGTTCCACTATCTCTATGCTAGGAAGAGATGGTTCAGACTGCACCAATTCTTGGAGTTGAGCCTACAAATATATAGAGAGATCTCTGTCAGAACCATAATAACTAAAAGCAACCTTTCATTGTTCAATAAATCAAAATGTCCAATTAATGAAACACACATGTTTTTCAACTGCCTCAGATTCGATAAGCTTGTTATCCTTCTTGCGCGTCTCAAAGAAAATAGTTGCCAAATCAGGTGGGTTGCCATTTTTCCCGCCCTTCAAATGTAAGAGTCAACATGTCAAATAACACCTCTCTATATTTCAGGAAAAAAAAACAGAGGAGATTTTATGACAAGCACCATTTGATAAATAATCTCTCTAATAGGCTTGCTACCGATATGATGAGGCATCTTCAACTTAGCTCTGTTTGCTGAGTTTCTGTTGCTTCTTGCCTATATTTGAGGAACAACATTAAATTTAAATATCACAAATAAAAATCTCAATTAAAAGACCATAGCATGACAATGAAACTGCATCACTAGGTGTGATGTCAAACCTGAAATGTTTCCGAAGAAAAATGCTCTTTTACCAACCACTTCCATTGTTTCTTGTCTACACCCTTTGGCGTATTCTTAAGAACCTCTTGGATTGGCTTACCTTTCACATACTTAGCATGTAATTGTCCTCTCCATTTATTCCATAGTTCTTTCATCCATCCCAAGATGTGACCGCGATGGATATCCATATCATCACTCTCAAATTTATCCTACAAAATATCAAATTTTTTCAGTTAAGATCAAGATAATATTTTACCAAACAAATAAGACATATACATATAATAATTGTTGTATACAGTACACAAAAATATTGCTGCATATGAAAACAGAACTGCAGAGATCTTTGTGTTGTACTAAGAATAATAGTTCTTAGTAAGATGAAAATCACCAAAGTATTTAAATGCTTCTTAGTCTAATGAAATCACCAAGTATGATGAAATTACAAAAGTAATTGATGCTCACAACAGACGATCCCCCGCTGTTTCACGCACAGGTTCAACGTAGATCATATGTAGACTAGTGTCATATATGATACTTGCAATATGCACAACTCCAATGTGCCACCTAGCGAAGAGTCCAGTTTTCTCCTACTTGGCAATTTTTTTAGAATTTATCTATACATTAAACCAAGAATCAGATTAGAGTAAATCAATAGCAGATATCTGTTTTCCTGACACCAGATTAGAAAAAACCAAAATGAATAGGTGAACCTTTATTTGCAAAAATTACAAAAAAAGAACCTTTTCAGGGATTAAAACTATTAGACATCCCTTTTTCAATTATAATAATCTCTACTGTAAATTATCATGCCCAGTTACTTCCCACACAAGAAAATCCATTTATATTCCATGTTTGGGCTTCCTGCTCTATATTAAGGAGGCAGCTGCTTCAAGCACAACCAGTTTAGGAAGGTGATTGAACCAAAAATATGGGCAATAAGACAATTCATCAGGTCCTTGTCATACGCCTCTTTTTATGAGATGAGAAAGAAAAACAGTGTACTTGATCTGCTTCCTGAAGAAACTGTAACTATTAAAGCAAAAAGGGTAGGAGGCTGCTTTAACCAGCCAGAAGGCGACACAACCAGGAAATTATTTAAAGAAATGGTGAGTTCTTGTTTAGTGTATCTAATAGTTGCACATTGATACCAAGTAAGGAATATTAGTTTGTTTTTTTTTTTTTTTTTGCATATAGCAACCAGTACGAATTTAAACAGGTCCAGATCAAGATCAATTGCGCACTCTGCTCTACCAAAATATAAAGTACTCAAAGCTTTCTTAGTAGAGCTCTATACCTACTCCATGACACCATCACATCTATTATGCCAGTTTGGCTTACATAAACCTAAAAACTGACAATTATGATGTCCACATAAGCAAAAGGTTTTTTCCAGGTTAGCAAACAGCCATAAGCAAACTGGACATGTGTTACCTTAACAGCTGCCCACATGTGATTTAACTTTTCTTCCTCAATATCATCCCACGATGATACTCCTAATGGACACATGCTACGGTCACGAACTAATTTTCCCAAGTGCCTGGAAAATAGATTGCTATATCTTCCAACAGTTCGATTATTATAAAATGTTATTTTCAACTTCTGGCCAGCTTGAAGTGATGCAACTTCTTGGCACTTGTTCCGTCCTCGACCTCTTCTTACCTTTCCAGTAGTACGTGAACCTACATTTGCATACAATTTAGAAATGTCTGAAATGTTGTACAAATAATATAAAAGCCAAATACATACATTTATGATTATACCATATATTCTTTCCAACTTCATACTTGAATTCATGTTAGTAAAAAGTTTAGCATTATAATTCAGTCATGCAAATTGGTAAGACAGTAGAATTGCAAGATCATACTTGTTTCAGCAATTTGAGTGTGTTGCATAATTTGATCGGTAGAAGTAGCTGATGGAGTATCCATTTGCATTTGCTCTTTGTCATGAACCAAGGGCTTTTTATCCATTTGCATTTCCTCTTTGTCATGAACCAAGGGGTTTTTATTTATTCTTTGCGTTCCTTGACCAACAGATGTGGTAGGATCTGATTTTGTACCATTAGGATGAGATGGCATACTTTCACCAGAATAATCAGATATGGTAGCATCTGAACTTGTACTATTAGAAGGTGTTGGCATACTTTGACCAGAGCAAAAAGAATTTTGATAGAAGGATCCCACATCATTTCCAGATATCCCTAAAGAGCACTTAGATCTAACCTCTTGCTCTTGGCCTCGTCCCTCCCCTAAAGCACCAGGTGAATCATTTCCAGACACCCCTAACGTATAATTTTGAATCATTCCATACACCTTCAAATGTGACTCAATTATTTCACGTGTTCCTAAAGTTGTGTAGCAACATTTGACACATGGACATCGTATTTCATATAGTTCTTCTGTTCTTCCAAATGCATAATCCAAAAACTTTTGCATCTCGATTAAGTAGGCTTCATCAAGTCCATTATCAACAAGTTTCTTCCGTCTTTTATTTGGTGCCATAACCTTGGAAGGTACATAAAGATTAAAATTAGAAAAATATATAGTACAACAACAACAACATACCCAGTGCAATCCCACAAGTGGGGTCTGGGGAGGGTAGAATATACGCAGACCTTACCACTATCTCATAGAAGTTGAGAGACTGTTTCCTGGGAACCCTCATCTCAAAAACCCATAAGCAGAATAAACTAGATATGACAAACAATAAAAGAAAGGGAACAGCAAAAAAAACGGCTAATACAAACATAGAAACAACAAATAACGACCACACATGTAACAAAACACTACTACTACTCTACCCTACTATACTCCATGACTGGATAACCACCTAACCCTACCACCAATTAGCCTACTACTCTAATTCGCGACCTCCACTTCTTTCTATCTAGGATCATGTCCTTGGTGAGATCAAGTTCCTCCATATCACATAACTCGTTATGAAAAATTATATACCTGAAATACAAGGGAGATTCCTCAAGGATCTAGTTGCGTTGAGCCTGCAAGAAGTAAGAAGTGCTTAGCCACAGGAAACTGAGATTTTGAGAAAATGGATTAGTTTAACAACTATTTACTAATGTCATTTTAGAAACTAAAACTAATGGATATCTGTGAATTACTATAAAAACAGAATAAATCATAAACATTAAGTTTCTATAAACACAAGAAGTTGAGATACTTGAGAAAATAGGTTAAGATTAATAATTATTGACTAAAGATATTTTAAAAACTAAAGCTAACAAGATAATTGTTATAATGGGGTTAGGAGCAGAGCCACCATTAAAACTTCGAGTTTGGCATAACCCAGTAACTTTAGCTAAACTCTGTAATTGTATTAAAAATTTCACTTAATATGTACAAGCAATCTATCAAGAGCCCAACACATAAAATGGATTATGATCCAGAATGCACTGGAATCTGAATGGAGTGGTACAAAACCCTTTTAATCTAAGACCATTTATGGTGAAAATCCTCATCTCTACAAACTCAAACTTGTACTTTGTAACCAAAGCAACTTAGAAGAGGGTAGAAGACGCTCAATAAGACCAAGGTGAAGTCAACAGACCAGAACGGACCAAAGGCAGGTCCAAGACGACTTCAGATAGCTGACCATACACAGAACATCAACCCCCTAAATTACACGACACTTGGGATAGACATTGTCTGCGTCAAGTGCATACTATTTCGGCAATGATGATCAAGTACTTTCGATAATGTTGAATCATTGACTACAGAGTGTTAGAATCCTTAATTTGTTAGAATCCTATATTATAG
>BAUE01093729.1:0-12420 GCA_000787875.1 Solanum virginianum | reverse complement strand
TCGTACTGACCCCCATTTCTTCGGGGGCTGCGTTTCATGCCCACAGGTACTAACGCACAGAGTAGCAGGCCACCACTTTTGGATCCTAGTTTATCCTGCTTTACACATTCGGTATGTCTTTCATACTAACCCCCATTTCTTAGGGGGCTACGTTTTATGCCCGCAGGTACGGACGTATTGAGTAGCAGGCCACCACTTTAGGATTCCAGTTTACAGTCTGAAGAGCTCTTTTCTTTCTGAGCCACTTTTGGTATTACTATTGATCATTCTGTACTATTTTCATTTTTGATACGACGGGGCCCTGTCCCATCTTGTCTGTCTGTGTGTCTGTATAGAGGTCTGTAGACTACTGTGAGTATGGGCTATGTTAGTCTTGTGTACATCATGTCTGTATATTAAATTTGGAAGTTATGTCTGCCAGTCTGAATATTATGATAGTATGCTATGTTTGTTAGGCGGCAGGACCGCAGCGGTGACCTTGTCGGCCCGCATATTTTCATTTATGTTTATTGTGTTTTTGGTTGGTTCACTGGATATCTTCTGTTTCAGGTGGCTAGCTATAAAATAGAGGAAACTCGTCTATTGTGCTTTTGGTTGGTTCGCTGGATATCTTCTGTTTCAGGTGGCTAGCTAATAAAACAGAGGAAACTCTGCTGAAATTTCTGCAAATGAATAATGTCCATAAGTTGATTTTGGTTTAGTAGCGTCGTCTGGGTGCCCCAGTCGGTACCAGTCACGGTCCATAGGTTGGGTCGTGACATTTAGGGCACAAGTAGACATTTAAACTTGTATAAATATGAACAAGTAAACACACGTCCTATTTGGCAATTTGCATTCTATGCTACATTGTACATGTATTACGTCAAGTACAACAAACGCATTTCCTTGTTCGACCTAACACAAATTTAAGTGTTTACTTGTCTGGACAAACCAAAAAATGGAGATCATAAATACCAGCTAAGGTCAAGTTAGAAAAATATATTTACGTATTATACCTATTTTTCTTTTTTGTTACAAACTTAATGCAACACACAATGCTGCCTCCACCACATAACCCTATGTCGTGCAGAATTCTTTAATAGTAATCAAATAATATCAAATGTCACGAAGAAATAGCAAACTTTTGTAATAATTAAAGACATTGTAGTTACATAAAAAGATTTGGTATATGTAGCATGTGTGTCGATCACATGCATTCAGTATATGGTGATTTGGCAATTGAACTCTTTGGACATCACAAGTAACTGTAACTCCAGGCAGATTGAGACACTGACCTAAATAGCTTTGTTCCAAGAATGTTATTGCCTGTCAAAATCTTACCATTTTTGGTTAGAAACGCTGTCCGAGCTTCATTGTTGGCAATGCCAACGGCGAGCCGCTGGCGTTTTTTACGGTACCAATTAATATAAAATAATTAAAATACTTAATTGCATATTATAAATAATTAAAATCTCAATAACATGTTAACAAATATTTCAATTCAAAAGCTGAAAATAGATAGTAGAGACCAAAAGTCTAGAACTTGAACGAGAAAAAGCCCAAAACAAAGTCGATAGTGAGGAAAAAAGACAAAGCTAGAAGTAAGCCTAAAGTTCAACGAAGAAGGAGAAAAACGAAACGCACGAAGATGAAATCTTAAGAAGAAAAGAAGAAATGCATATTGGTTGGACTTTGGACGCTGGAGAAGTCTAGTCAGGTCATTTGTTTGGACCCGTAGTCTAAGTCTAAGAGTGCAACTGTGCAAATTTGGAAAGAAAATCCTAAAATTATCTTTTGGTTTTAAAACACCCTAAATTAAGCGTTGTTTTTAAGAAAATACAAAATGCGATGTCTTTGTTGCTATTGGCGCTATGACGTTGTCTTTTGAAGGTCGCCTCGCCACAAAGTTAAAAGGTAATCAAGGTCACATCTCACTATTGACTACAAGGTGATCGTCTTTCACAACACTGTAGTCACCAATATACTATAAAGCTATTCAAAAAAAGGATATACGTACACCTCCTTTGAATGTGAAATTTATTTGAGTTCCCTGCTGTAACATGTAAAAGTAAAAATGATAACAAGTGCAAAAATGTCTTACACTAACTCTCTCTCTCTCTCTCTCTATATATATATATATATTAAGTTAATACTAAGAATAAACAAAAAAGATCAATGATGCTGGACAAAAAGACACAAAATCAACCAACAGGAAAATAGAAGTTGTCACTGTTAGTTTGTGTTAGGTATGGTGATAAGAAAAATATTTTCTATGGGTAAATGCGTTCTTTGTAAATGGAGAAATGACTTTTACCTTTGATTTTTTGCTGCTCTTTAAGAAAAAATTCTACAGTTAAGAGTGAAGAGATATATAAACTTTCAACATGCCATTATATTTATTATTGAGGACACCAGTAGACGTTGGCTCTGGGATAATCAATACTCCTATAATCCAACAACTCATCAAATGAAAAGGCACATCCAGACAGGGGAGTAGCCTCTTTGATCCAACAGTGGTCACTTGAACACTCCTTGTCGAACAATTATATTGTGAATATAAAAAGTAACAGTATATATAAGATCAAGAACAACTTTTTAGAAATATATACTAAAGTTTTAAACACCCTTAGTGATATTCTCAGCTTTGCCACTACATCCAACCACATATTTTCAATTTCATACCATGGAGAGAGTAAAAATCAAAGGGAGTGCAAACATAACCTCAAACTGAATTTAGCTAAAGTACTTCCAAAATATACGCATACTTCCAAAACATTACAGTTTTGGAGCACCCTATCTCGGACCTCCTTAGTCTTCCTTCGAGACCTCTCAAGGAGATATTTCAGCTTTGATTTCTTCTGAGCTTTTTCCACCTTTTGTTCAGCCATAAGCCTAGCAACATGCTCCTTCTTTAATTGCTTTGTCTGGTGTCCTTCAGCTTACATTTTACCTGTCAAATATATAAACGACATGGAGAATCATTGAAGTTGATGACAAAGTTTTTGTTGTCATTGGTTCATAAACGATAATAGGATTTATACATTGAATTTTTTTCTAGTAATTAAGCAAAAGATATTATTAGCAAGAACAATCTACCACTTCAGTTGTTCGTCTAATTTGCTCCTCATGTGGTCCTTTAATTCTTTTATGTCTTCCTCGAAATCAGCCCTTGCCTTCTGATTACAATAATTCGTAGTTCCTTCCTGAAAATGAGAATAAAGGCTTGAACAGAATTCTAAACAATTAGTAAATGGTAATTAAGTTCAAACCTTCAATTCCTTGAACAAATTGTATGTGTATGGTTTACGATCATTCTTTTCCCCAACCAAATTAACTTGGAAAACAAGGTATTTCAACTGCTCAGCTTTCTTAATTGGATCTTTAGTCCTGTTATCAAACTGCACTAGTCTATTTTGGCACATAGCAAGAGTTTGCTATAACGCCAATCCAAATAATTTATTTGTGTAACAATCTTCACAGTCATAAAGAAAATAATCGAACAGAAGAATATACATTAATAAGATCCCTACATGTAATTAATCTTACCTTCAATGTCTCAGGGCAGTCGGCACCTAAATATGCATCCAAAGTCACATCATGAATTTCAAGATCATCTCCACCAGTGAATACCACAATCATGTCGTCACTAATATCGTTACCTAAGAAATGTCCAAATCTCTGGATGGCTGCTTGTTGTTCTCTTGAAAAGTGACTTCTCACGGAAAGAACCAAAAGAAAAGCGTGGATGCCATCTTTAGCCAAATCAATGCGGTTAGCCAGTTCTTTTCCAATAATTTCTGAATCAATGGAAAAATCAAACCCCTGCAATACCCACAATGTTGATGCACCACAATTTTAGAGCACAATGCGTTATTAAATGCCATACAGAGTTGTTTAATAATCAAATCAGACACATATTTTAGCAAAGTAGCATTTTTGTAATAAATAAGATCCCGTAGACATGTAGATGCGCTAATCAAGCACAAATAAATATTGTAATTACATACAATAAATTGCTATGCTATACATACCAGGCATATCAATCACTATGGTGAAAATAGGGAGGGGAAGACCTCGAAAAGCTCTACAGGAATAGAATGAGGAGGAAATTTAACAAGGAATTGAAATTCGCTCCACTAGTATCTCAGTCCAAAGACCGGAAAGTGTTTGGGGAACACCTGCAATAAGGGGAAAGATGAGGGAAAGGGAAGTGAAGACTGGCTAGATATGCAAAACGCTAATATATCGGGGAAAAATCAGCTACTAATGGAGGAAGAAGGAAAATCAAAAGAAGCAACTCCATTAACAGTGTCACGACCCAAGCCTAGAGTCTAGACATTACACGAAGAATGGGAATCCCGAAGACAATCCAAATAAGCCTCTTAGCCTATCGTATACACGTCCTTGGTTGTGGAGGCAAATTAGACAAACACAAGCGTCAAATAAATTAAAAGGGAAAAGGGGCTAAGGGAAACCATTCATGATCCTAACGATCCCAAAAAGTGCCTGAAAATGTGCTTCGAAAGTGCTCAAAATTGTAATTTCCATACATCTAAAAACCCGTGCATTATTTCAAAAATTTGACTTTATATTCTTGTTAAGGGGGCAAAATTAAGTAGGAGATGGGTCTAACTCAAATTTTAGAGAAACCATAGAAAAATTCAAACTTTTAAAGTGTCAAATTCCAGTATGTAGAGTGCGTTCTTGGAGCGACACGCCTCTATGTTATTTTCGTCCAATTTTTGTTGTCTGGTCCAAGGCCTTTAGGTCTTGGGTCTAAGCCTTCACACACGTGAAAATACCTATACTTAGCCCTATGTTGCCTTCATATCACACAAGACATTCTCCAATACTCACTCAAACACTTAGGCTTATATTTCTCTCAAATTTCAAGTGCAAAAATTATTTTACATTAGATTTTCTAGCATGATAATACTCTTGAATTGCATGGTTTTATACTAGCATTACACACCCGCCAAGTGTTCGATAAAATGCCTTTTTAAGGATTTTAAGTTTTGATGATCTATTGGTTGAATTATGATTCAAGTGACTCTATGATGATTATGAGTTTTCTAAAGATGTGTTTAAATCATGAAAATATTGATGATGTTGTAGGGCCGGATTAAGCCCCTTTTTTAAGATCATATCTCTTGTGAGCCTTTGATGTTGGTGTTAATGAAAGGATAATGTTGAAGATAACCCATTCTTATGATTGAAGTTAGGCTCACCATTTGAGGTCTATGATGTTGAGAGCTACTCGTGCCATGTCTCTATGTTTATTGTAAGTTATTAAAGTATGATTATGTTATATATTTCATAGGATTAGACCTAGCACCGAGTGGATTAGAGGCGAGTCCCCAAGTCCTAGAACTATATGCCACCCTAGGTGAAGGGATTACAGGCGAGTCCCCAAATCTCTAAGAGGCAAGTACCCTAAATATGAGGGCTTGAGGCGAGTACCTGAGTCCAAGAACTAGAGGTGAGTGCCCGGTTCACATGAGGCTTAGTGGATCCACTTAGGCATTAGGAGGTTCACCTTGGCAAGTAACTTCCCCCTTTCCTCTAATGTGGGGTTGACATCGAGATTTTGAGTTATAACTCGCTTGGTCTTTTTTTTTATGTCGATTGAGGTTTATTCCCACACTATGTATTATGAACTATACAAGTTGATTTGGATTATAAGCATGGTTTTACTTCAAACATTATTCATACATGTCATATTGTTAGTATGTTATTCATTGCTTATGATTATGCATTTTGCTTATGATGCCTATCTCTTGTTGTATTGCATCCCACATACTTAGTATTTTCAAACATACTAACATATACTCTATGCCTACATGATGTCATTATGTAGGAACAAGTGCACCGCTTGATTATTCTTCTCCTCCACGTGGCCAGTACGATTGTCTCTCAAGCTTGTTGGTGAGTCCTCCATTCTGGGGACGTTGCTCATGATCTCTTGATATGTACTAAAGCTATCTTTCCTTTATTTATGTATTGACCATAAGGGTGATCCCGGTTATTTGTCATGGCCCCTGCTCTTATCTATGTAGTAGAGGTGTTGTTGGACATGCTATGTATCTATGCTATGAGCCTTTACTCTCTTGTTTCTTGATGATATGATATGGAAGTTTACCTTTAGCCCTAAATCCTTTGCTTATGCTTATCGATTATTGTCATTTTAATTCTTCCACGACTAAGGATGTGTAATGATATACTATGAGCTTATTTGGGGTTCCTTCGGGTTCCCTATTCACTGGTCACATCTAGGCCCTAGGTCTGGGGTGTGACAAAGATGGTATCAGAGCACTAGGTTTTTAGATCCTCGGAGTCCAACCACCATGCTGATTAGAGTCTTATTCATGGTTGTGTTGTGCACCACAACTATGAATAGGAGGCTATGAGACATTTTAGAAAATGTTTACCTTCTTCATGTTCTAAGTTGTGCTATAGAGTTGAAGTAAGTTTTTTCCCTTAATGATTGTTCTTTGTTATGCTAGATTATGCCTAACACAAGAGAAAGAAGAGCCCGCTCTCCCCAAGAACAACCAACTCATGGAAAATTCCAGGATGCACTTACTATGCTAGCTCAAGTTGTGGCTAATCAAGCCAACCAAGGGGCCCAAAACCCTCATGCTCCTACTTCAGCATCTCAAGTGAGGGACTTTATGAGGATGAATTCACCAGAATTCTATGGGTCTAAGGTAGATGAGGACCCTCAATAGTTCATCGATGAGGTCTATAAGGTATTGGCTATCATGGGAGTTAGATTAGAGGAAAAGGCAGAGTTGACAGCTTACCAACTCAAAGTGGTAGCACAAATATGATTAAGTCAATAGAAGGAAGAGAAGGGGTTGACAATGTGGTTCTATGGGAGGAGTTTAAGGCGACTTTATCAGTTTTCCCTCTTGAGCTTAGGGAAGCTAAATTGGTGGAGTTCATGAATTTGAAATAAGGATCTTTGAGTGTGATGGAGTATGCCCTCAAGTTCAATCAACTTTCAAAATATGACCTCTAATTAGTGGCTGATCCAAGGTCTAGGATGAGTAAATTCATGATGGGAGTATCCGGCTTGGTGAGTGAGGATTTTTGGTCTGCTATGTTGATTAGTGCTATGGATTTGTCCTACCTCATGATTTATGCCGAACAACCTGAGGGGGAAAAGCTTAGAAAGAGTAGAAGTGAGGGATCTAAGAGGGCTCGATTCGATAGTAGCTTTCGAGGTCAAGAGTACGGTGATGATCCAAACAAGAGGATTGCCAAGGATGGGGTGACCAACCCCAAATATCAAGGTGAAGGTGTTGGTGGCTGAGCTCCTCTTACATGTGGCAAGTGTGAAAGGTACCACTGGAGAGATTACTTAGCAGGTTTGCATGCGTGTTTTGGAAATGGTGGAATAGATCATAAGATAAGGCATTATCCGTGGGTCCCTCAAGATCATAAGGATGGTCATCGACGTTCTCAATATACCCCTCTAGGGGTCACTAGACTTGGCTTGGTGTTTCACGGGTAAGTTGAACGTTTTGATTTTGATGGATTTGGGTTCCTCTATACCTTGCATTATTCCATTTTGCTTCCTTATGGGCCTCTTGTGAGCCCTGACTTGTTATGTGAACCTTTGTTGTCTACCTCTTATTAAGTGTATTGTTGCAAAGAATGTTCATAGTTGTTATTTCGTGTTCATCTTACCTTAGGTCTTGCCTTGTGACTTGTTGGAGTTAATGTGGTATAATTGATGTCATGGTTGGGGTGAATTAGTTGCATGCATATTATGTCCCCATTGATAGTAGAACCCGTAGAGTTAGAATTCGACTCCCAATGGATGGTAGACTTGATGTCATGTTTGGGGTGGGTTAGTTGCATGCATATTATGTCCCCATATACAGTAGAACCCACAGAGTTAGATCCTGACTTCCTATGAGCCTGTCTTTGATTGGAAGGTTGTCAAGTGGTAGCAAAGGAGGTAGGTCCATTCTTGTCTTAAGGTCTAATTGATCTCTAAGGGGTGCCCCATGTTCTTATTACGTAGGGTCTTGTCTTGTGATCTTGGTTGGACTTATGTTGTTGGATTGGAGGTTTTGAGGTTGTTTGGCTACTTGCATATCGTGTTTCCAATGAGTGTAGAACCATAAGGTTGTAATATGATGGTTAAGGATGGTTGATTTATCTGGTCAACTATAACGGGTTAGTCACTTCTCTAAGCTTGATCTTTGTTTTCGGTTTTGTCTGTAAGTGAGGATGAGGGTATGTGATATTCCTAAGTGTCTTTTCAGACTAGGAGTGAACATTTGAGTATTGTTTGAGTTGTTTGGTTAACTTATGCACCAGATATATTTATGGGGTTCTTGAATAGGGTCTTAAAACCCTACCATGGCTTGTTGAAGGTGGCCTCTAGTGGTGAAATATTGATTTATTTAGAGCTTGAGAGTCATTTAGGGGTAAATTGTAATTCTTTGGGATGAAAGGTTATTTGCTAAATATGATAGGTATGAACCAAGGATAACAACAAGGTGGTTGGAATACCTTAATGATCATGACATGAGTGTGCATCATTTTGCCTGGTAAGGCTAATGTTTTGATCAGTGCTCTAAGTAGCCTAGCGTGTGTTAATGATGGTGGTAAGAGGTGACTTAAGGGGTCCATCGTTTGGCTAGACTGGGGGATTAAGTTGGAAGAAGTTGAGCATGGTGGTGTAGTATTCTTGATGGTTCCAAATCTTCTTTGGTTGGAGAGGTCTAGATTAAGCAAGGGCTTAATTCCATCTTATTAGGGTTGGAAGTTTTAGGGTGAAGAGATGGTAGAGTGGAGGTTGCCTCCCAAAGTAATGGATAGAAGGGATGAAGAAGTTGATTGATGAGGACGTAGTGTTCATCCAGGCCCATATGAAAAATCGCCAAGTTGATAGTGCCTCCCGGGGAGCCGGAGTGGGCATGGAAAAGCGATATCCGTACCTCTTTCATTCTATTCAAGTGTATAGTATCATGTCAAACCCTTTTTGTGATTTCATGTCTCATGTTCTATCCCCTAAGTCATTTGCATGCATTCATGTTTACATTGAAAAGGTTCATGATGATTTTACACTTATGTTGATATTTTTTAAAAGGTCTTTTAAGTGTGTTGTTGCATTCTCATTGGTGCTGGTCTCTTTACGATTACTCTTCTCTTGTATGTTTCTGTGATATTCGAGGACGAATGTTCTCAAAGGGGAGATATGGTAACGATCCCAGAAAGTGCCCAAAAATATGCCTCGAAAGTGTCCAAAATCGTAATTTCCATATATCTAAAAATCCATTTGTTATTTCGAAAATCTTACTTCATATTCTTATTAAGGGGGAAATATTGAGTGGGAAATATATCTAACCCTAATTTTAGAGCAACCGTAGCAAAATCCAAAATTTTAAAGTGTCAAATTCCAGTGTGTAGTGTGCGTTCTTGGCGCGACACGCCTCTGTGTTATTTTTATCTAGTTTTTGTTGTCCGGTCCAAGGCCCTTGGGTCTTGGGCCTAAGCCTTCCCACATGGGAAAGTACCTATACTTAGCCATATTTTGCCTTCATATCATACAAGACATTCCCCAATACTCACTCAAATGCTTAGGCTTATATTTCTCTCAAATTTCAAGTGTCAAAACCCTCTCCGGATTTTAAGGAATTCAACCAAGCTTCAAATCTCCATATCTGACTTATATTTCTCTCAAATTTCAAGTGCCAAAACCCTCTTCGGATCTTAAGGAATTCAACCAAGCTTCAAGTCTCCATCTCCATTCTTCATTAAGTTCATCTCCAAAGCTAAGGTATGTGGGTTTCTTTCATGGGTTTTTTTCACCTATGATGCCCAAGCTTCCTTTTCTAAAATTGCATGATTTAAAGTGGATTTACATGGGTCCTACTTATTATGAAATTCACTGCACACTATGTTGAGGTTTATGAAATTGTGGCTGATTTACTATGTTTTGAGCTATGTATCTTTGATCTATCTTAAGATTTGATGAAGCATTTTGATTTATATTGCTTAAGGGTGTTACCAAGTATCTAATGATGGTTTTGACATTGGATTTTCTAGCATGATAACACTCTTGAATTGCATAGTTTTACACTAGCATTACACACCCGCCAAGTATTTGATAAAAACCTTTTTAAGGATTCTTTAAGTTTTGATGATCCATTGGTTGAGTTATGATTCAAGTGACTCTGTGATGATTTTGAGTTTTCTAAAAATGTATTTACATCATGAAAATGTTGATAATGTTGTAGGGCCGGATTTAGCCCCTTTCTTAAGATTATACCTCTTATGAGCCTTTGATGTTGGTGTTAATGAAAAGTTAACGTTGATGATTTGTCACGACCCAACCCTGTGGGCCGTGACTAGTGCCGTACGGGGCACCCAGACATACCTACTAAACCAACCCCAATTATAATACTAACTTATTTGCAGAAATTTCGACAGAGTTTCCTCTGTTTTACTGACTACCCACCTGTATACAGAAAGTCCCAGCAAACATCACAAACATTTATATATATATACTTGGGCCAACAAGGTCACCACCGCGGTTAAACCGCCCAACATACATCATGTACACATAGAACAATACAAACTACCAGAATCCCATACTCACAGTTATCCACAGGCCTCTATACAGACCAACTGAATCAAAAGATGGGATAGGGCCCCGTCGTACCCCCAAACGGACATAATTCAAAGTAGTAGCAAAAATACCAAACAGTGGCTCCGAAGCAAAGGAGCTCTTCAAAAGGTAGACAAGGGTCTTACGCTGGTGGCCCGCTACTCCGTGCGTCTGTACCTGCGGGCATGAAACGCAGCCCCCCGAATAAGAGGGGATCAGTACGAAGAATGTACCGAATATAAATATCTCAGGTCTCCGTTCAAGGTTCAGGTTCAAATTATAACCTTTACTTTGCTCACATACCAACTACAGAACAATTGAACCATTAGATATCCAGAATATCAAATGTCATATAACAGACAAATGAGCCAGGGAAGACCGCTGCACTCACAAATTTAAATATAGAAATGGCATAATTCAAATGGGTGAGCCAGGGAAAATCACATCAAGAATATCTGAATAAGAAAATCAACATCTGAATGACAAAGACTAACATTAGATCATTTACATAATTACAACAAGTGCACGATATACAATTTCAACATCAATAGTTACGGATAAATGACTTTCTTTAATTCACGACAACCGCGCCCATTGAGAGTGTATTTTGGACCGATCAGATTATCGAGTTGCGCCCGGCATAATATTCAATAATTGGATGTATACTTGGAATCTCAAAATACTTAATTATCAAAACGAACAACATATAGCAAACAAGTTCAAGTATAAGCAAAAGATTCATATGTCAGACAAGGTCATACATGAGAACAAACAATAATTATTCTACCCAACATAACAAATAACTTAGTCCTACTGTTCAAACTCGCGCAGTTTGCAACCTTATCAAACTTTCACAACTCACTAACTTATCTGGACTTTTCCAATTCACAAACTTATCAAATTCTCGCAATTTACCAGCTTATCAAACTTTCCCAAATTACAAACTTATGAAACAATCCTAAATTACAAACTTATCAAACTTAAAGCTCAAACACCAATAGCAAGCCAAGGAACTAATAATCGAACTGATGCAACAACAACAAAACTAAATTCAACCCAATTCAAAAAGTAAGCACACACTAGCTAACTAGTAAGTAAACTCATAAACCAGTAAGCCAGTATGGATATATATAAGGACAGCAGTGAAACTGTCTAACAGCAGCCAAGAAAATAAACAACCCTGTAAACTTCAATACTTAATCCAAATTTATGTTCGCTAAATGAAAAGCTACCTCATCGGGAGTAACAAAATATGAACGGACCATGACTTGATCAATGAAGCAATTTCTCAGGAAGAAGAATACATAGGCAGACCTAAATATCCACATTCACATGGGCAATTATATATGAATTAACTTGAATTAGATAGATTCTTGGTTCTGATATCTGTTTTGCACTACTTAAAAGAAAAGTGCCGCGAAATGGAAAAGAAGAGAGGAGCTGATGTACTTTAATAAAAAGAATATGCAGACAAGCAGAGAACTGTGTAAATGCATACAAATTCTACAGACTAAGTTCCATTATCAAGGTGATGTTCCTGATAAAGAAATCTGGAAATTAAGTTTAACTATAACTTCTACTTGGGAAAGTATTAGACAGAAAAAAAAAGAGAAAAGTCATAGTGCTTCACTCATATGGCATAAAGTATTCCTTTTAACGTTTCTTTTCTTGTTTGGAGAGCCTTAAAGAATAAATTATCGACCCATGACAAGCTTATCTCTTTTGGGGTGGAACCAACTGAGTGCTCTGGTCGCATTAGAGTAGGTTTGAACAATATACAACACATCTTTGTTACAGGAAGGTTTGCCAATCAT
>BAUE01093730.1:0-12420 GCA_000787875.1 Solanum virginianum | reverse complement strand
TATGGATCTTATGACTTACCACAGCCAGTTTTGGAGACCACGTGACGCTTCTTCCTCATCACAACCTAGGTTCACTTCATATGACTAGACCATGCAGCTACCCACAGTTATTGTTCGATGACCTCACAGATTATCGTCTTTGAGTACTCCATCTCCGAGTGTTCAGTCTCTCTCATCTCAGTCTCCTCATCTATCATCCCTCAGGCTTAGAGATTTTAGTGAGGAGGTTGTCATTCCTCTATTGACTCATCATAATATGCATCCTTCGACATCAATTTTACCAGCTTCTGCTACTACTCCCGAGGCAGTACCAGATGTCACAGGGTTAGCTCCCGGCCAGTGACATAGGCTTGGGAGAGTTTTTTGCCTGATGGAGCCTCGTAAGTTGTTCTTCTTTTTATTTATTTTTTTCTACAGTACTAAATATTCATGAACTAATATGTTTATTATATGTTTTGTAGGTGACATCTATCGAATCCAGCTGCGAAGGCCTTATAGGAGTGTGTTAGGAAGCTGTTTAATGAGTCCTATCACTCCTGGGGAGAGATTCCACACACAATTCATCAGACCATATTTAATGAGTTTAAGGTATATAATTAGTTTACATATTCATTTTAAGTTAAGTTTATTATTTATAATATACTTTATCTAACTAATTATGTAACAATTTTCTTCTTATTTGTCCAGACTATGTGTACTTGGGACGAAAAGTACAATATGTGCATGGGGACCACATTTGAGAGGAAAGCCAGCTCCAGACTATCTAGCTGGCTAAAGAAAGCGTGAGATGATGGAAAGACAGAGGAATAGTTCCAGCCACATATATTTGAGGAGTTGAGTCGATATTAGGACACCGACAAATTCAAAGCCATTTCTGAGCTAGCAAAAAAGGCTAGAGGAAGTCTACAGGGTGGCTCGTTGCACACCTGAGGTGCAAAGAGTGTTGAGACTATTTCTCATGAGATGGTAAGATTTTAAATTTAAAGTTTAAATTCATAATCTTAAATACTTATTTTGATTGAATATTATTAAATTATTATAGGAGCAATAAATGGGACGGGTTCTATTTCAACATGAGGTTTTCAAAATGAATCATATTAGAAAGAAGGATAATGAGTTAGACCCAGACGTGTGGGTTGAGCCGAGGGCCGAACAAGCTTATGTAATATATATATATATATATATATATATATATATATATATTAATTATTCATTCTAACTCTGAATTATTTTTGTAATATGTAGCAAGAGTTTGAGCGATGAGCGATACGTTGGTGAGCTTGGAGATGATGTCGAACTTATGCCCGAGCTGTCCCATCAAATTTGGATTGAGAAAGTGGGTGGCGAGAGCAACAAAGGCCGAATATATGAGATGGGCTCTAGGAATGACATATGATGAATCAAATCAAGTTTATAAGGCATTGGACCGTCGAAACAGGCCGAGGCCCTTGACCAGGCTCAGTGGGCTGCCATGTCTCAGAAAATACAAGAACTTTCAGTTGCATTCGTAGCTTTTTAGGCAGGTAGGGTTGAGCAACAAAAAGAACTGGTACAAATCAAAGAACAAGTGTTCAACCTCGCGCATAGGCCTGCACCTCATCCTCCCGGTCCCGAATATGATAGTGAAGATGACGAGTTTGTTGAGAATAGTCCCTAGGCTCCTTTTAGTTATGTTTTGGACAATTTTATTATGTTTGGACACTTAGGTTATATTTTGGACAATTCAGACTATTTTGATGAACTTTATGTTCGTTTAAAACATTATAATTGTTAGATTTTATTCGTTTTTAATGTTTAGTTTTGATTGTGTTATGTATTTTGTTGTTGAGCTTGTTGTTGTTGCTGTTGGATAGGATATTTGTATTGAAATTGAAATGTTTTATAATTTGCATGTGGGCAGCAGAAACTGCAGGTTTCTGTTGTCAAAAATAATGCAAAAAAGCGACGGATGTGTCCCCTTGTCCGTCGCATTTCTGCAATTTTTTTAAAAAACATTCCAGAATTGTGATGGACAGGGCCTATATGCCCATTGCTTTTTTTTTAAATAAAGCAACGGATAGGGACCCCATGCCCATCGCTTCTTTAACTTTTTAAAAATAATTATTTAAAGATGCGACAGACAGGGACCTAATGTCTGTCGCTTCTTTAATTTTTTTAAAATAATTATTTAAAGATGTGATGGACAGGAACCCAATGTTCGTCGCTCTTCTTTAAGAAAAATTGATCAAAAAAGCGATGAAACAGGTAAAGCGACGCCATCCGTCACTTTTATAGCAACGCAGTCCATCGCTTTTGGAAAAGCATCGAGCAAAAATGCAATGGAATGGTTTGCGTCGCTTTTCCGTTGATTTTGACCAAAAAACCGACGTAGTCATTGGCATTTGGCCGTCGCGTTTTAGGCAGCTTTTAGTATTGTCAGTCAAATACAAGTACTCAACTCTATCAACTTTACTCATCTATGTAAATAAGTTTATAATTGCTCAAGTTTAACATGTTTTCAGAGTAATAAAGTTCTCATATAGTAGCAAGAGAATAAATACAATAAAACTCCTCTATCAATAACTTCTTTTAATCCTCAACTCAAATAAATAAAGTGACATGCTCAAAAGTAATTTGTAACACATCTAATAATATTTTCATGATAGAGTATTTAAAAGTACATAAGCATATATTGAATATCTTATCGTAAAAGATATAAAAAGTAGGAGCAACTTACTACAGTAAAATGGCCAATAAAGTCCAATTGAAAAATAAATATGAAGGATAAAATTCTTCAGGCTGAGACACAGATATCTTGCTCTATTTAAGGAGATTCAAGCCCACTTCGGTAAAATAAAAATATGTTACAAAACTATTTTTCTTTCTCACGGGTTTTCTCTTGTTCTCTCATCTAGTTTCTCACTAGTTTTCTACCTTCTCGTCTATGTTTAAAATTGATCAAAAAGCTCATATTATATAGAGGCAAAGAACAGCCTCATCTACAACAATAATGAAGCATTATGCTAGTAAGTGCAGGAAACATTAAGCATAATATTAAAATAGAAGTGGAAACTTAATGGACCATTTGCAAATCAGTGGAGCAAATGGGGCGCGAAATCTACAAAATAATTAATTTACATACTTTCATTTTTAAAAATTCTCCTTGCGCTATTCCATCTTAAGTAGACGAAATTTCAGGGTCGTTAGATTATCTTTCCCTTGGGATCATTCGTCCTCGAATGAAGAGAATATAGGTTAAGGCACGAATCTCTTATGGACTATACCAATCAATCATCCCTAGACTTACTCATGAAATCAATCAAATAAGAAATCCAGCAAATATAATAATTACATCATGTCAACAAGTTACATCGATCCTCACTCGAACTCTAGAATTCTTTCATATTTAGGAAAAAAATTCAATGAATAGGAATTTATAAGGAATTGTTACCATCAATCCTCTCATCATCTGCATGCTAGAATAAATAGGGGTATCTGGCCTTCATGTCCTCTTCCGCCTTCCAAATAGCTTCTTCTATGAATTGATTCTTCCACAATACCTTAACAAATGCAATCTCTTTATTTCTCAATTGTCGAACCTGACGATCAAGGATTTGGACAGGAATTTCCTCATAACTCAGACTAAACTACGGATCTCCCAAACATTTCCTAAGCATAGAAATATGGAAACCGAGTGGATAACTGCTAATTCTGAGGATAGCTCTAACTCGTATACAACTTTTCCCCTCTTTCTTTATGACTCGGTAAGGGCCAATGTATCTCAGACTCAGCTTTCCTTTCTTTCATCTCATTACTCCCTTCCTGGGTGACACTTTTAAATATACAAAATCATTGATCTCAAACTCTAAGTCTCTTCTTCGGACATCTGTATAACATTTCTATCGACTCTGTGCAGTCCTCAACCTCTCACGAATAGTCTTCACCTTTTCCATAGCTTGGTGAACCAAGTTTGGTCTAATCAATTCAGCTTAACCTACCTCGAACCATCCAATCGGTGATCTACACCTTCTCCCATAAAGTGCCTCGTATGGGGCCATCTGAATGCTTGAATTAAAGCTATTGTTGTAAGCAAACTCTATTAAAGGCAAATAGTTATCCCAGTTACCTTTAAAGTCAATAGCACATGCTCTCAAAATATCCTCCTACATCTGAATAGTATGCTCTTCTTGGCCATCTGTTTGAGGGTGGAAAGTTATACTTAGATTCACCTTAGTACCCAATCCCTTTTGAAAAGATCTCCAAAACTGAGAGATGAACTGAGCTCCTCTATTTGAGATGATAGACAAAGGGACTCCATGCAGTCTAACAATCTCCCTTATGTATAGTTGAGCATAATCCTCTGCGGTATGAGTCGTCTTAATTGCCAAGAAGTGTTCAGATTTTGTCATCCAGATCAACTATCACCCAAATCGAATCATGCTGCCTGCAGGACCTTGGTAATCCTGTAACAAAGTCCATGTTGATCATTTTCCACTTCCATTCTGGAATTTCAATGTTTTGAGCCAACCCACTCGGTCTTTGATGCTCAACCTTGACCTATTGATAATTGGGACACTTCGCAACAAATTCTGTAATATACCTTTTCATTCTATTCCTCTAATAGACTTCTCTCAAGTTGTGATACATCTTGGTAGAGCCAAGATGAATGGAATACCTAGAGCTATGTGCTTCAGACAAGATTCTCTCTCGAACATTGTCGACATCAGGAACATGCAATCTGCCTTGATACCTCAATACCCCATCTCCCCATTTGGCGAAGGCCATAACCTTCTGCTTATGTACATCCTCTTTTAACTGTAATAGAACAGGATCTCGGTCTTGTTTTACTTTCACCTCTGACACTAAGGATGATGCAGACCCATTCTGAACACTAAACCCTCCCTTATTATTCTCTTCAAGTTGTACACCCAATCTAGCCAATCTATGCACTTCCTTAACTAACTCTTTTTTTCTTCTTTCATATAGGCAGTACTTCTCATAGACAACCTGCTAAGAGCATCGGCAACCATATTAGCCTTACCTGGATGGTAAAGAATGCTTATGTCATAGTCTTTGAGAAACTCAAGCCATCTTGTTTGCCTCAAGTTAAGCTCCTTATGGGTGAAGATGTAATGTAGGCTTTTGTGGTCCGTGAATACATCAACATGTGCTCCATACAGATAGTGGCACCATATCTTGAGGGTGAACACCACTACTTCCAACTCTAATTCATGAGTGAGGTAGTTCTTCTCATGCACTTTGAGTTGTCTAGAAGCATATATAGGCAACAACCTTCCCTTTTTGCCTCAACACATATCCTAATCCCACTCTTGAGGCATCGCAGTAGATAACAAACCCATCAGTCCCATCAAGCAAGGTCAACACCGGTGCAGTAGTCAACCTCGTCTTTAGCTCCTGGAAACTTTTCTCATACTCGTTGGACCATTGAAACTTGATCTTCTTTTGAGTCAGTCTAGTCAATGGCGTGGCTATGGAAGAAAATCCTTTAACGAACCTTCGATAGTAACTGGCCAACCCTAAAAAACTTCTTTTCTAAGTCGGTGAGGTTGGTCTTGGCCTATTCTTAATTACCTCAATCTTTTGAGTATCTACTTGAATTCCATCTCCAGAAACCACATGACCTAAGAAGGCCACAGACTTAAGCCAAATTTCAAACTTAGAAAACTTTGCATACAACTTATGATCTCAGAGCATCTGCAAAGTGATTCTGAAGTGTTTGGCATGCTCCTCCTTATTTCTAGAATAGACCAAAATGTCGTTGATGAGAACAATCACGAACCTATCCAGATATTGTCTGAATACCCTATTCAGTAGGTCCATAAAGGCTGCAGGTGCATTTGTCAACCCAAATAACATCACCAAAAACTCAAAATGACTATATTGAGTTCAAAAAGCCATCTTCGGGATGCTACATTCTCTTACTTTTAACTAGTGATAGCCTAATCTGAGGTCTATCTTAAAGAAAATAGTGGCACCCTAAAGTTGGTCAAAAAATTCATCGATTCTTAGAAGGGGATACTTATTCTTGACTATCACTTTATTTAGCTGATGATAGTCAATACACATCCTCAAAGAACCATCTTTCTTTCGCACAAACAAGACCAGAG
This sequence comes from Solanum virginianum, assembly GCA_000787875.1. Classification (NCBI taxonomy): domain Eukaryota; kingdom Viridiplantae; phylum Streptophyta; class Magnoliopsida; order Solanales; family Solanaceae; genus Solanum; species Solanum virginianum. The sequence goes on along the minus strand of BAUE01093730.1, from coordinate 6,313 downwards.
CGCCCCATAGAGAGAAACTCGGCCTTATGAATCCTTTTTCTAATAGGTCTCTCAATTGTTCCTCCAACTCTTTCAACTCTGCAGGGGCCATCCTATATGGCGGAATGGAAATCGGCTTAGTGTCAAGATGAATATTAATCGTGAAGTTGATTTCTCTATCAGGAGGGATTCCAAGCAAATCCTCAGGAAAAACACTAGGAAACTCATTTGCAATTGGGACAGACTCAAGAGAAGGGGGCTCAACATTATCCGTCTTGACATGTACGAGGTGATAGATATATCCGTTAGAAATTAATTTTTGGACCTTGAGGTAAGAAATAAATTTACCCTTCAGCACAACTGAATCTCCTTTCCAATTGATAATAGGCTTATTTAGAAATTAGAATTTGACTGTTTGAGTTCGACAATCAATAGAGGCATAGCAGGCATGCAGCCAATGCATACCAAGGATTATATCAAAATCGACCATCTCCAACTCAACCAAATCAGCAGAAGTATCCCTCTAATGAGTAGATACTACACAGTTTCTATAGATTCTCTCAGCTCGAATAAACTCACTAATAGGAGTAGAAACAGAAAATGATTCAAGCAAACACTCAGGGAGAATATCAAATGTACTTGCCACATAAGGAGATACAAATGACAATGTGGTACTAGGATCCATCAAAACATAACAATCAAGAGTAAAGACTCAAATCATATATGTCACAATATCTGGTGTAGTCTTTTGGTCCTATCGATTCCCCATTACATACAGACAGTTTGTCTTGTCGCTTATCCTTGGTGCAGTACCCCTTTGGTTAACCCTCGTCAATGATATTGTTGTAGAGGTTTGGGCCTTATTACCCCACGTCGAGCATTCCTTCTGAAAATGACCTGGCTAGCCACACCTATAGCAACCATTCCCTACATCTCTACATTCTCCCGGATGCATCTTTCCACATTTCCCGCAAGGTGGCTTCCCTTTTGAGCCAAGAGTTACGTTGTCTTGCGAACCCTGTGCCTTAAAGTTTAGCTGGCCTTGGGATGTTAGAACCCATATTGTGGTATTTTGGTCCAATTACAAAATTTGGGACCAATGTTGTAATTTTTTGAAAATTTGGGACTTAAGTAATTTTTTGAAAAAAAGTTTGAGAACTCAAGTGGAATTTTCAAAATTTGAGGGTTAGGATTTATGTGTCCTTAATTGGTTCACATAGGGAAAGTTTGGGGACCAAAGTGCATATCCCAAGACTTGAATGCTCTATGAAATTAAAGGTGGCCCTCTTTTAAAAGGTGTAGCTTTCTTATTGGGCCAAGTGTTGTACACTTGGCCACTTGAGAAGCCTTCTTATATCTATATGTGTATAATAGAGGGATCAAGAACATAACCATTCCATACTTAGCCAAAATTCCACTCAAAAATATTTCCCACTGAAAAAAAAGAGTCACGGGTTGCTACAGTGACCAAAAGAAAAATTGTAATTTTTGATTCTATTATTATTTTGATGCTACAAGCCTAGTATATTGGGTCCCCTAAGTAGCATGGAAGCATTGGTTGGTCAAGAAAACACATCATTTTACGGATTGGGCAATTTTAATTTCTTAAAAGAGTTATAAGGTATATTGATTTTAACATTATTTTAAGTAAATTTAAAGCTTGTATACATGTTGGTGTGTATTCAAATTGAAATAAAACAATGAAGAATTGCTTGTAAAATGAATTGTGAGTTTGGGGAAGTAGGTTCGAAATTGGGGGTTTGTTGGTGCATGAAATTATATTGTCCTAAAATCATGAGATTTTGTTTAGTTGGTATAAAAGTGATCTTTGTAGGGTGAAAGGAGTCTTAGAAATTTGTTTGTATGTATAGTTGAGGAGTGGGTCGAATTAGGGCCCTTATAGGTAAGGGTAGGGTGAAAGGAGTATTGGAAATTTGTTTGTATGTATACTTGAGGAGTGGGTCGAATTAGGTCCTTTGTAGGTAAGAAAATGTTATGTTTTAACGTTGGGAGGTTACGTTGGACGCTTGAGTGATGTATTATGGTTCTTGGAATATATAGAAGTGCTTGAATATGGTAAATAGGTATATAAAGTGTATGCTGACCTATTTTACGTTTGTGATGAAAATGAAGTTCGTTAGTGAATTTAGCGAGATTATGACCTTAGAAAGGTTCATTGTTGGTTGTGGGGTTGTTGTTGTTGTTGTTGATTAATTGGAGCCGAGATGGATTCTCGGGGTGGTCCAGAATAAGGGGAAGTGCTGGAGAAATGTTTATAAAATTAGGAGCAAAACTTGGGGTTTAAGGCCCGTAAAGGATTATAACTAATTATGAACGCTATTGTGATTTTTTTTGTAGACGTTGGGAGTCCGTTAGAGTAATTTGGGTTAGCTTGACGTTGGAGTTAATTTGGCGAAGAAAGAGAGGTATGTAAAGCATTTTGGTTTATGGCATGACTTTGGTAAACCTTGTTAAGGTTATAGGTTCCCAAAACAAATCCCTCTTACTTGGTAAATCGGGCTAGTACATGTCCTATGTTCGCTTCTTGGTATACTTATAGAAATTAGTCCTATTTTTAGTTTTTAAGAACTTAGAGTGTGTAAGTTGTGAAAGTATGAAAAGTATGAAACATTTGAAACAATATATGTTCCTAGCACTATGAATAAGATCCCTATTTGTCTTTGATATACTTTAGCAAATATGTCTTAATTTGACTCTCGCATTCTTGAAATTCACAAGTTGGGAAGAAGTATGTGACATTGTAAATTAATTTTGAAACATTTTATTCCTATAGTAATCAATTTTATTTTTAATCCCTACGTCCTTAAAATGTAGTAAGTTTGTACGAATAAGGGGAACTTGATAAGTTCTGAAAGAAATTGACAACTCTAAAAGAACTTAAGTTAAATAATACATTATTTTTGAACATGAACATTTTACTACTACTTTGAGATTTTTGATAATGATTTTGTGCATATGACTTCTCACGACTCTATTTGTACCTATTATAACCTTATTCATCGATTCCCAGGTCGGTTGTTATCGTGCGTATTATACTATATATCTATATATTCAGAAGTTGGCTAGATATGGTGGGGTCGGCTTGGTCCAAGAGTCGGCTTCGCTTAGTTGGAGATGTGGTGAGATTGGGCCTTTGGTTTGGTGGTTTCATGCCATATTTACTATAGGATTTGTGAGTTTAGGGATGCCGGCTCACTTATCCCACATTTGTGATTTATGTCAGAGATTTTTGGGGATTTGAACTTTCTGGTGTGATGCTGTAGTATGGCGCGAGTTTGGAGATCGCCATCGTTCCTGTACGTTATGCATTCGTGTGAAGAGCTCCTTTGCTTCGGAGCAACTATTTGGTATCTATGCTACTTTTTATTTTGTACTATTTTCATTTGAGGGTACGACGGGGCCTTATCCCGTCTTTTGATTCAGTCTGTTTGTATAAAGGTTTGTGGACTCCTGTGAGTATAGGACATGTCAGTTTGTATATTATGTACTTATAATTTGTATGTTGGGTGGTTTAACCGCAACGGTGACCTTGTCGGCCCGCGTGTTTATTTATATGTATGTATTGTATGCTGGGATTTTCTGTATACATGTGGGTAGTCAGTAAAACAAATTTAGTAGGATGATTCCCTCCTTGACAGAAATTATTTTGATTTTAGATATGCCACCGAGGAAGGCACCAGCTGGCCGCAGGGATAAGCCTACTGTAGTAGGTGGGGCTCGATGAGGTCGAGGAGCTACTAGGGCCCATGATCAGCCAGAGCCAGAGATTGTACCCCTGACAGCAGGTTCAGTCACTCCACCAGCTCCAGAGGTTTGGGCGCTAGAACCTCCGACTCCCCAGCCAGGTGCAGAGGTCGGGGAGCTGTGGGAGATAGTACAGTTACTAACTCAGCAGGTGGCATATCAGACCCACAGGCAGGAGGCTGGAAGTAGTCAGGCAGCCCGTCGAGATAGTTCCCGGGCCCGTGATTTCTTGGCAAGTATGTAGCACGTTAGGCCCACAGGCAGGAGGCTGGGAGTAGTCAGATAGCCTGTTGAGATAGTTCTCGGGCTTGTGATTTCTTGGCAAGTAGACCACCAGAATTCTTTGGGTCCAAACCTTCAGAGGACCCTCAGGAGTTTGTGAGACAGATGCAGCAGACATTAAGGGTGATTGGAGCGTCCGAAGTGGAATCTGTAGAGTTGGCATCCTACCGGCTGCATGATGTTGAGCGAATTAGTATGAGGCATGGTTGTTATCTAGAAGTGAGGGTGCCCCGCCAGCTGTTTGGACCGAATTCACTGAAGCATTCTTGGCTCACTTTTTACCTCCAGAAATCAGGCTCGCCAGGGAGGATAGGTTTCTGATGCTAAGACAGCGAGGTCGGTCGGTTTGAGAATACATCTAGGAATTTGACTCTTTGGCTCGATATACACCTTCACATGTTTCCAGTATGACAGATCGTATGCATCGCTATATTGTGGGGCTGGACTCATATGATATTGATAGTTGTCTGGTGATGGCTGCACAACCTGGGATGGATATTGCCCGCATTCAGGCCCATGCCCAGGGTATGGAGGATCATCGTCGAGGATGCCAGGCGGACAGGACAGATGATAGATGGCCACCCAAGAAGGCTAGGTCATTCGATTCAGCAGCAGATTTTTGGTGTAGGCAGTCTCAGCAGCAGCAGAGTGGGCCTCCTCCTCAATCGGTATGAAGCACAACTTCGCAGACACCCAGTAGGAGACCAGTCGGTACTAGTCAGTCAGGGGCAGGACCGAGTCCCAGTAGCCAACCGGGATTTTTTAGACCCCCGTATCCATATTATGGAAAACGACACCCGAGAGAGTATTTCTATGCTACGGGAGCCTATTTTACTTGTGGTCGTCAGGGCCACCAGATGCGGGATTATCCCAAAAGAGTTGGTGCAGAGGGGTCAGCCTAGACTTCTGGCGCAGTCGAAGCTTCTTCTTCTACTTCGGTAGCTATGTGCCCTACTAAGGCGAGGTACTCCAACTGCAGTAGGTTGCGGCAGAGGTCACGGTGGAGCTCCAGGTTCTAGCGGTCCTTCAAATTGCATCTATGCTCTAGCCAGCCAACAAGATCAGGAAGCATCACCTAATGTAATTACAGGTACATTATTTGTTTATTCTCGGGCTATGTATGTGTTGATTGATCCTGGTTCCACTTTGTCATATATTTCTCCGTTGGTCGCTTGCACAATTGATATAGAGTCTTAACCAATAGAGCCTTATGAGGTTGTGACACCGATAGGTGAATCTATTATTGTTAGCAGAGTTAATAGAAACTGCCCGATATTTGTTTGTGACCATTGCACTCGGGCTGACTTGATAGAGCTAGATATGATGGACTTTGATGTAATCATGGTCATGGATTAGCTAGCTTCTTCAGGCTGACTTGATAGAGCTAGATATGACGGACTTTGATATAATTATGGGCATGGATTGGCTAGCTTCTTGCTATGCTAAAGTTGATTACCAAAAGAAGTTAGTTCAATTTTAGTTCCTAGGAGAACTAGTTCTGGAATGGTCGGGTAATATTGCAACGCCGAGGGGTAAGTTTATTTCATACCTCAAGGCCAGCAGAATAATCAGAAAGGGGTGTCTTTATCACCTGGTTTGGGTAGATGACCTGAATGCTGAGCCTCCAACTCTTTTGTCTGTTCCTGTAGTTAATGAGTTCCTGGATGTATTTTCGGATAAACTTCCCGATCTTTCTCCCTAGCGGGAAGTGGAGTTTGCTATAGAGTTATTGCCTGACATCTAGCCTATCTTGGTCCCTCCGTACAAAATGGCGCCAGCTGAATTAAAGGAGTTGAAGGAGCAGCTGAGAGATCTGTTAGAGAAAAGCTTTATTCGGCCTATCATCTCACCCTGGGAAGCTCCGGTATATTCGTGAGGAAGAAGGATGGGTCGCTGCGGATATGTATTGACTACAGAAAGTTGAACAAGGTAACTGTTAACAATAAATACCTCCTCCCCAGGATTAATGATCTGTTTGACCAGTTACAGGGAGCTAGATGTTTCTCGAAGATAGACTTATGGTATGGTTATCATCAAGTGCGGTTATGGGAAGAAGATATTCCCAAAACAACATTCAGAACTCGCTATGGGCATTATGAATTCAGAGTTATGTCCTTCGGGCTAACAAATGCTCTAACGGTGTTCATGGATCTTATGAATCGAGTGTTCAAACCATTCCTAGATATGTTTGTGATTGTATTCATTGATGATATTTTAGTTTATTCTCGATCAGAAGAGGACCATGCAGAACACTTGAGAATGGTACTTGACATTCTTCGTCACCAAA